>CAUYRH010015568.1:0-72302 GCA_963574655.1 Perodicticus potto | reverse complement strand
TTCTTGGCGTTATTATTGCTAATATTGCTTGATATTTTGATGCAGTAATCGTCTGTTTTCTTTTCTGAATGTATTTATCTTTGTTCATTCTTTATGTGGTTTTTGTTTCTAGTCCTTATCTTAAACATTGTTATTGTTATTGAATTTTAAGCCCTTTTTCTGTGAAGGCAAAAAGTGGAAACCTAATTAACACATGTATATGTAAAAATAAAAAAATAATAAAAAATTCTACACACACACACACACAAAAAAGAAAATTGGGTCAACCTAAGGAAGTGGTCAATGAAAGGAGGTGTGGAGGTGTTAATGAGATGATAAAGGGTGAGATCACACTTGTGGTGCATATGTGAAGGGTCAGGAGAAATCTTCTAAATATGGATCAAAATTGTTTTCACATAGTAAATGAGAAAATATCATGAATGTTATATTATTCAGGTTGATAAAAATATCTCCGATTGTATGGGAAGCCCGTACACTGTACTCCAAGACTGAATTATTGTACACAGTTATGACTCAATAAAAAATAATTAAAAAAATATATTAGATTAATTCATAACAAAATAAGAGTGGTAGATGGGGCTCCACCCTCATATGTTTAGATATGAGAATGTGTTTTTAAAAAATTCCCAATTGAATCAACAAAAAAAGAGCTAACAATTCCATCTATCACTGGGCAAGAGACTTGAATAGAACCTTCTCTAAGGAAGACAGATGAGTGGCTAACAAACATGAAAAAAATGTTCATCATCCCTAATAATCAGAAAAATGCAAATCAAAATGACCTTGAGATATCACCTAACCCCAGTAAGATTATCCCACATCACAAAGTCCCAAAGTTGCACATGCTGGCATGGATGTGGAGAGAGGGGAACACTTTTATACTGTTGGTGGGACTGCAAACTAATACAGCCTCTTTGGAAAGAAGTATGGAGAATCCTCAAAGAACTCAAATTAGACCTCCCATTTGACCCTGCAATCTCATTACTAGGCCTCTACCCAGAAAAAAAAAATCATTTTATAAGGACATTTGCACTAGATTGTTTATTGCAGCTCAATTTACAATTGCCAAGATGTAACAACCTAAATGCCCACCAATTGAGGAATGGATTAATACATTGTGGTATATGCACACCATAGAATATTATTCAGCCATTAAAAAGATGGTGACTTGACATTTTTTCTATTATTCTGGATGGAATTGAAACATGTTCTTCTTAGTAAATTGTCACAATAAAGGAAAAGCAATTATCAAATGTACCCAATACTAATATGAAGCCAGTAGATGATGTAAAGCATGCCCACATAGAAAAAGTCATTTCAATTCAAGTTGGGGGCAGGGGTGATGACAGAGGGGCTAGGGGTGCTCCTACTAAGTGGGCATGGTGTGGGGGTATTTGGCACACCTTTTGAGCGTGGGACATAACCACAGGAGGGACTCTACCTAACAAAATCAATTTTTCTCACCTGGTTGTTTGTACCCTCACATTAACCCAAAATAAAAAATTCCCATGTGACCCTGTGGCTGTTGCTGGTCTGAGAGTTGCAGTTTGAGAATCACTGTTTTAATTAAATAGCTCAGTTGCTCAAAGGTATAATCTGGAAATTTGGGGCAGCGAATGCTCTCTGGGAGCCCTCAACCAATGGAGAATTGGAGTTTGGGATCAATATTTATGCTTCTGGATGTCCCATGGGATGATTCTGAAGTATGTCCCACACAGTTCCCCAGAGAGTCCCCTGTGGTGCTGAGCCCCAGCCCGTCATGGGTGTTCCCTGTATCGTGTCCCCTCTTTTCCCTTCCTTATTTGGGTTTCATGGCTTCTCCTCATACATAACCTGTCTGTTCCCAAGTCCTTATCTTAGCCTCTGCCTGGAGGGGACCCAAGTAAGTCAAAGTCTTATATCTAAACCTTCTGGGTCCCTTGACTGGGATCACTGATTTTCTCTCATCTATTCTCACCCTACCCTGGAAGCTCTCAGGTAAAAACACTCAGCTGAGACAATGGGAAGTGATTGTAACATGTGCTCATAACATTGCTTACTTCCCTTTTATGGAATTCATCAAAATTATCTTTTTAACTCGTAATTACGTATTT
This sequence comes from Perodicticus potto, assembly GCA_963574655.1. Lineage (NCBI taxonomy): Eukaryota > Metazoa > Chordata > Mammalia > Primates > Lorisidae > Perodicticus > Perodicticus potto. The sequence continues at coordinate 70,209 of CAUYRH010015568.1, read as the reverse complement.
GGTATCTCATCACTTCTCAGCCATTTGGCTAAGAGCTAGGGTTGAATAAGTACCTTTCTTACCAGACTTTGTGGGGGTGGGTCTTCCTTGCTCATTAGAGTCTCTTTTGTACATAGAGCCGTACTTAGCAAGTGGTCGGCAGTCATTGGATACTGTGACCTAGTGAACCATTTCTTCATGTATCAGTTGATATTAGTAACTCATATTTATAAAACTGTTTACAAAGCACTTAACCATAAATTTTCATTTTATTCTTCAAAACCATAAACAGACATTTTTACTAACATTTTTCTAGCATTTATCAAGTGTTTATTGTGTTCTGAGCTCCTTGCTGGGACTAAGATACAGGATGGTATGAGAGAATGCTTCCCAAACTTCAATGTGCAGTTACAGCGGCTTGGAATCGTGTTAAACTGCAGATTCTTACTCGCTGTGTCTGGGATGGAACCTGCAATTCTGCATTTGGACAAGTTCTCAGGTGATGCTTATATGTGGCTGGTCTGGAGACTAACTTTGAGAAGAAGCCATCTAGGGCAGTGGTTCTCAACCTATGGGTTGTGACCCACAGGAACTGTATTAAAGGGCCACGGCATTAGGAAGGTTGAGAACCACTGATCTAGGGCAATGGTTCTCTGCCTTGGTTGCACGTTAGAACTCCCTGGGAAGTTTAGAAATAGTAACACCTGAATCTCATGTACAAGAGGTGCTGACTTAATTGGGGCAGAATTGTTTAAAATTTCACAGGTAATTCTAATCTTTGTTCATAGGATTATGGCAATGGTTCTGAGTCGTCAGGATGCACCACATTACCACAGAGGGCTTGTTTAAACACATATTGCTGGGCCCCGACCCCACAGTGTCTGACTCAGTAAGTCTGGGGTAGGGACTGGGGATTTGCCTTCCTAAAAGTTTCCCAGGCGATGCAGACGTACAGAGGAATTCACCCCGAGAGCCACTCGTCTAGAAGCAGAGACAGGCATGTAAACACATGAGCTGCAGTAAGATGTGGGAGGTCCAATAACAGGACCAGGAGAGAGCAACCTGGGTTGGAAAGCTTCCCGTAGGAGGTGATGTCTGCGTTGGGTTTAGGAGGACAAGGAGGATGGAAAGGAGCCATGAAAGAAATCATTTTAGCCAGAGAGAACACGTACCAAGGTACACAGAGATGAAAGGCAAGGTGCGTTTGGGGGATTTCATGAAGTTTAATGTTGTGGGAGCTTAAATCAGAACAAGGCAGTTATGGTGGGACACAAGGTTTGAGAGATAGACTAGAAGCAGGTCAAAGGGGGCGTTCCATGCTATTCTTAGACTTTATTCTCACAGCCACGGGAGCTGGTGAAAGGGAGCGCAGAGGTCATCTTGATAACAGCCTAGAGGGTAATGGCGGTATGTCCAAGAAACAATAGAAATAACTGAAACACCTCAGGATGGAGACACTGAGGGTGTGCGCCTGGGCAGTGGGGCCAGAGAATGCAGTGGGGTGGACAGAAACAGGTGCTGACAATCTGACAGCTCTGCCACCCTGGTATTGCAGTGAGGTTAGGGAATGCAGCTTAGTCAACCAGGTTTGTGGTGGCACCAAATAAATATGGAGAAAGGTATCTGAGGTGGAGTGGAGCTGGGATGGAGGAGGTGATGAGGATTTGTATAAATTGGGGATACCCGGTAGACAATGAAATACATGGCTTTGTCGCTTGGGAGGGTACTCCAAGCAGGTGGTAATTCAGATACTGGGAGAGATCTGATTGTGCAGAGAGGGAATACAGAGTGAAAAGAGGACCGAGTGAGGAGTTAAGCGTGTTTATTGCATAAAAATACCCCAAACTTTGAGGCTAAAAGGAACAGTGATCATTTTTTTGCTTACAAGTCTGCCCTTGGGCAGTGGGGATCTCCACTCCACAAGTTTTTTTTTTTTTTTTGATTTTTTTGTATTGTTTGGGATTCCTTGAGGGAACAAAGAATTAGCTTACACTGATTGCATTTGTTAGATAAAGTTTCTCTTGTAACTGTGTCCTTCCCCAAGAGGTGTGCCATACCCTGTGACCCCACACCCCCTTCCCTCCTTGCCTCTCCCTGCTCCCTCATTCCCCTGCCTCCCACCTTGTATTAGACCATTTACTGCCTTCATATTAGACTTGAGTACATTGGATAATTGCGTCTCCATTCTTGTGATGCTTAGTAAGAAGAACGTGTTGCAACTCAATTTGGGTTAATACAAAAGATGTAAAATCTCCATCTTTTTTAGTGGCTGAATAGTATTCCATGGTATACATATACTATAGCCTGTTAATCCATTCCTGGGTTGGTGGGCATTTAGGCTGTTTCCACATTTGGTGATTGTAAACTGAGCTGCGATAAACAGTGTAGGACGAATGTCCTTATGGTAAAAGGATTTCTTTTTTCTTCTGGGTTGATGTCCAGTAATGGGATTACAGGATCAAATGGGAGGTCTAATTTGAGTTCTTTGAAGATTCTCTATACTTCCTTCCAAAAAGGTTGTATTAGTTTGCTGTCCCACCCGCAATGTAAAAGTGTTCCCTTCTTTCCACATGCACGCCAGCATCACATTTGTGACACGGGCTGTTCTCACTGGTCCACATACTTTTCGATGGGGCACCTTGACTGGAGGGAGAGAGTCCACTTTCACTTTTAGAAGTCCAGCTCACTTGTGTGGCTGGCGGGTTGGTGCTGGCTTGTCAGCTGGGAGCTCTGCTGGGCCTGGGAGCAAAGGGCTTCAGTGGCCTCTCACTGGGGCTCTCCAGATGCTTCAGCTGCCCCCTGGTATGGTGGCTGAGTCCCAAGAGAGCCATGAGGAAACTATCACCTTTTATGACCTACCCTTAGAGGTGACAGCATCTCAGGTTTTCATAAGCCCATCCCAACGTAACAAGAGGGCACATAGTCTCCCCCTCTCAGTAGAAGGAGAGTCAAAGTCACATTGTGAGGACAGCGTGTGGACGGCAGATAGTATTTTTGGAAAATACACTTGCCACACCCTATGCTTCAGGGGGGAAGTCTGAGGGAGAGAGTTGGCTTAGATATCCTTCTGAGAAGTCTGTGCTGGGGCTACTCACCTGGGCCTTGTTAGGATTCAGCTGCCCATCCCAGCCTCAGGGCCTGTATTCTAATGGGGTGCCCAGGTGACCCTCTACACAGCAGATCTGAGCGATCGCTCTTCGTACCACATTAGTGCTCCTCACTCCCGAGGCCCAGGGCATCAGCCCAGTTGTCATTTGCTACACAACGTCCCCTTGTGCCTCATCTCCAAGTCCATTACACGTGATGTGTCAAAACTGAGCTTTACTGAGACACTGCAGAAACAGGTGTGAGGGTTTGTGGAGTGACGTGCCCATACATCCTCTGAGCTCTATACCTGGCAGTGCTTTGCAGAGAAACTGGTTTTCTAGGACATGGCAAACATCCTCTGACAACAGGCTGGTCCCAGCTGACTTGGCAAATGGGCACTCGGAGAGAGCTGCTCAGTTCATTACCTTCCTGCTCAACAACCCAGCCTGGGCTTTCGGGAAACAACACAGAGGGCAATCGGAAGTCCCAGTAACCCTACGGGCGGCGACACAGACCCTTAGGCCATCTGCCCCTGGCAACGGATTGAAAAATAGCTTCTGTTGTCATTTGTCAGGGCTGTGTGCAGCAAGGGAGATGAGATGGCTCTTTTGGAACAAATAAGAACCTTCAGACCTCTTTGTGCTGATACGTGAAGGCCGCTAGGTCAATTATGGACACTCTCAATGGGCCTGAAAACTGATGCCACCAAGAATTGAGCATCTGACCTTCTGGGGCCATTTTACTCAACAAAGATTTTTGAGCTCTTAAGCGGTGCCAGGTGCTGGGAGGCAGCAGTGAGCAGGCCACCTCCCTGCATGACTCAGGGCTAGACGCAAAAGCAGAAAGCCACATGTGAGGGTTATGAAATCAGGGTGGAGGCTTCCAGCCTCACCAGCTATTCCAAGCCTGCGCTCTTTAGATTTGCAGTGATTGCCCTCAGGCTCTGTGGTTGTGCCGCTGTGAATGGCAGGCCTGGCAGAGACGGGAGCTTAAGTGTCTTGGCCCTGAATCCAGGTCCTATGACTGCCAGCCCTTCCCAGTCTCATTCTGACTGAGATGGACAGGTCAGCACCTGCTTAAGGGACAGGTTCACTGGCAGAGGCCAGGGCTCTGCTGCCACTGTCAACAACTCACAGTTGTTGTACTGAATCCCTGCAGTACTGAGTACCTTCCAAAGTCCTTATACAGGCAAAATGCCCCTTAGATACGCAAAGCGCTCTAAGTGCTAAGGACAGCTTGATGGACAATGGAGTTGGTATGCAGGGCTCAGCCAGCTCTCCAGGTTCCCTCTCAACATCGCTCACCTACACTTCTCCAATTTCAGTGTGCTACAGTCATCTTGGGACCTTATTTGAAAGCAGACTCAGATTCCGGAGGGTTCTGGGGGCAGCATTGGAGAGTCAGCATTTCTAACAAGATTCCCTGGGATGTGGAGGCTCCTGGTCCAAGGACTATACACAACGGATTTGGAGGGGTGGACTGCAAACTTCTGTTTTTGTAAATAAGTATATTGCACATAGCCATGCTCGCTCCTATTGTCTATGGCTGCAGAGTGGCAGCCGGGTGACAGAGACTGTAGAGCCCACAAAGCCTGATGTATTTCCTGGCTTTTTACAGAGAAAGTTTGCAGATGTGGCCCCTGCTCTAGGGTTAATTAAGGCCGTTGGTTCAAGTGGCCTGGGAACTTTACAAACACACTGATGTCTGGACCCAACCCCTAGATATTCTGATGTGCTTGCTCTGGGCTGCAGCCAGGGGTGGAGATGGTCTAGACTGCAGGCCCCAGCGGGTTAATGGGAGCACCTTTCTCTTCCTTCTCCTTGCCTCCTCCTAAGTTTAGCCATGTGACTTTCATTTTTAGATTTGGAATTTGCAGCTGATTTCTGCAGCTGCTTTGGGAACAGATTTTAAGGAGATGTTAGAACACACAGCTGAGTGCTGTACCCCCCCCCCAACCGCAGCACATTTATATGCAAATAGTCAAGAGCCTTGTTTTTGCAAGAGTTAAAATTGAATCAGAATCCAGAGAACATTTTTGTTGCCTAACCTTCCAGTGATTTTTCCCTTTGCTTTTTTGGGCACATTTCTACCTGTCTTTTGTTTTCCGTTTAGCATCCTCCAGCACGTGGTCAGCCTTTTGCTGGCAGATTAAGCCTCATTTTCTTAGAGCTCTATTTGCCGGGAGAGGCTGGGATTTAGTGTTTGTCAGTTTCCACAGGGAAAGAAGCATCCTACTGTGTAGCAACAAGATAAAATCATTAGAAGAAGAAAGATCCCGAATTTGACAGTGGAGGCAAATACTTGTCTAAGGCTGGAAGTGATTTTATTTATTTATTTTTTGAAACAGAGTCTCCCTCGGTCACTCTGGGTGGAGTGCCGTGGCCTCAGCCTAGCTCACAGCAAACTCAAACTCTTAGGCTCAACTGATCCCCTGCCTCAGCTTCCTGAGTAGCTGGGACTACAGGTGCCCAGCACAATGCCCAACTAGCTTTTCTATTTTTAGTAGAGATGGGTCTTGCTCTTAATCAGTCTGGTCTCCACTTCCTGAAATCAAGGGATCCTCCCACCTCAGCCTCCCAGAGTGCTAGGATGACAGGCATGAGCCACTGTGCCTTGCTGAAGGCTGGAGGTGATTTTAAAATCTCATCTGAAAAAAAAGAGAAACATCTTATGTAATCTCTTTCCTTTTCCCGAAGGGGTAGGGAGGGATTTGGAAACAATAGCTACCTTTCTGAGTGATGATCCTTTAAGAAGGAAGTTTCAGATTCTTCTGCGGGAGCATCTTGCAGAGTTTCACCTTGAAAACTTTAACAATCCCAGGTGATGACTCTCAAGTGTGGTTCACATTTGACTCATCTAGAGACCTTTAAAAAAGTGCCTCTGTCGAGGCCTTCGTCCCAGGCATGTGTATTCAAGGGTTGGGGTGTGGCCTGGGCAATGGTATTTCTTTTTTTATTTTGCATTTTATTTTGAAATAATTTAGGTTTTAAAAAAAGAGGCAAAAAGAGCTCAAAGAATTACCATGAATCCTTCATCCAACTTTGTCAAATGTTTATAATTCATATAACCACAGGACATGATCACAATCAGGAAATGAAATTGATAGATGGAGTGACATGTACTATAGATCTACTGGGGTTTGGCAGTTGTTCTGCCAATGTCCTTTTCCAAGATCCCATATTGCATTTAGCTGTCATGTTGTCTTAATCTCCTTTTTAAATAAAATTTCAGTTTAATATAAAGGTACATGTCAGGTTACATTGTTTGTATTTGTTAGGTAAAGTCCAAATTGTATTTGAGCCCTTCACCCAGGAGGTGTACTGGATGTACCTACATTGTGCCTGTTAGATGAGAGCACACTGATCGCCCGTCTCTCCTCCCCCTTTCTCTGTTCCTCCTCCCCCTCCCCTTGTCCTTGAACTTAATTGCATTTTCCTCTTACGTGGTGTGTACTAGTTTGTCTACTAGTTTCATGTTAGTATTGGGTACGTTGATGCTTGTTTTTCTATTCTTGTGAGGAGGATCTTCTTAGGAGGATGTTCTCCAGATCCATCCAGTAAATACAGAAGATATCTTTCTTTATGGCTGAGTAGAATACCATTGTATACGTAGACCATAGTTTATTTATCCATTCATGAGTTGATGGGCAGTTGGGTTGTTTCCACACCTTGGCAGTGGTGAATTAAGCTACGATAAACACTCTAGTGCAAATGTCCTTATGGGAAAATGTTTTTTTAATTTTTTTCTTCTGCAATCCCTTTATCAGGTGTTTTAATCTTTGATTTGGGATGGTTCCTCAGTCTTTCTTTGTGTTTTATGACCTTGATAGCTTGGAAGGGTACTGACTATCCTATAGAATGCCCTTTAATTTGATGTTGGGCAGAGTATGATCATGAGCTGCCTAGATAGATAGTTCTAATCCATGGCTAGGATTGGGGACACTGATTCAAGGTATTGGAGCAAGATCACTATATACTTAGTAATTACCTCTCAGGGTCAGGAGAAAACTGGGGGGGGGGCTGGAGAAGAGAAGATAAGCCGGCAGGGCCTGGATGGGCCTCCAGGGTTGTCTCCCCCTGTGCCTTTCTCCTGGACCTTTGCCTTTTCTTCTTGTTTTCCTCTCTTTCCTCCTCTATACCCAGTTCCCAAATTAGAAACTTCATTTGGTATCATCCCAATTCTTTTGTGCCACATTGACATGGAGTCACTTTCAAAGCTGGATCTGTTCTGCTGAACATCCTGAAGTATGGACCTCTCTACACAGCTCTCCATCATGGACCTTCCACTCTCCATGGCAGGTCACAGAGGCTTGGCATGAGCCAGCATCCAGGTCTTTGCTTTTACTGTTCCCTCTGCCACACGTTCTTCTTTGGGCAGGCCACCTGGCTGGCATCCTTCCTCCCTTCAGGTCTGGCCCCAATCCTCACATCACCCTCCCCTGCCCCATGTAGAGGGCATCTTGGCCTGTTTGGTTTACCCCTCTGTTCCCGGAGTCTAGGCTGGTGTGATACTAAGCAGAGGCTCAATTTGTTGAATAAGTGAAGGAAATACTAGTTAAACTGAATTCTAAAAAGTTTAATTACTGATGAGAGCAGATCCCATTTGTAATGTCAATTACAATTATTTCAAGTTCTCTCTCTTTTTTGTTGCCAACTACTGAGCCTCCCACTTTGCATGTTGCCCTGTCCCCTCTGGCACCTCCCATTTTTCCAGTTCCTTTGTTTCTTCTACACAAGGAAAGTCAGCCCCCGAGAGGAGCCAGCCAATAAATCCCTCTCCTTCCCATAGGAGTGGAGTAGGAGCAGGTTGTCAATCACTCGTACTTTCTCTTTTGTCCTTGTAAAGTTATAAGTTAAGGACATTTGGGTCCCAAGGTGACACTGGAGCATCTCCTGCATTGGCTTCTCAAAGTTAAATTCCTCTATTGGTGTTTCTGAGGCAGGAAGGAAATCAGATACCTTCTCCTTGTAAATGTAATGAATCACCTTTATTTCTGTATGCCGAGCAGCATACGTGTGTGTTTGTGTGTAAAGTTTACCTTTACTAAAATGCTGAATGGTGAATAATTATCTTCAGTATTTTATAGATGTGAAACCAGAGATTTGGAAAGACTCAGACAGCTGCCAAACCACAGGGCTTGAGATTTTTTGGTGTTCCAATCAATGCTCTCACTATTCTGTAGTATTTGCATAGATGCCTAAAACCCAGCGGAAACAGGAGGAGGAAGCTGCACCTTGCGGACAGCGCCAGATTTGAGTTGGTTTAGGGACTAGAGGAACATAGTTATTCTGTCCTTAGAAGTTGAGAGTTAGCTGCATGGCTTAATCATTATCTAGATCTCTTTATCCTTCCTTATCTTCCCAGGGTCACATCTGCCAACTGCAACATGATGGTTCTCAAAGTGTAATTCCTGGAGTATCAGTGGTAGTCACATCACCCGGAAGTTGTCAGAATTGCAAAATTCTGGCTTCATACTCCTAACCTCCTGAATGAGAAACTCTAGGTTGGGGTCTAGAATATGTGATTGATCGAGACCTCTAGGCCCATGTTAGAGTGCCCCCAGAGCAGTGGTCGGGATAGTAACCTCTGATTATAGACGTCTTGTGTTCAAAGACAGCCTAGTACTCGCTGGCTGCGTGGCCTTGTGAAAATTAGTTAGCAAATGTCTCTTGGCATTTCAGTTTGCTTATCTATAGGGTGGGGATAATAGTACCTGCTTCATTGTTGTTAAGATTAAAGGAGTTAACTTCTATCAAGTTATTTAAACAATGAATAGTGCTATTTAACATCAGCTATTTATACCTTCTCTGTCCATATTTATTACACTTTTTATTAGCCGCAAACAAACAAGAATAAAATAGTATCCCTCCCCTATCCTTTAGGAGGACTCAGCATCTCTAAGGATGTGGCTGTATATATGTCTTTGCTAGACTGGGCCTCTAATAGTCTAGGCTGAGCTGTAACCAGCCCACACCTGGTACCAGGTGAGATGGAACCAGAAGGCATTTCAATTTGCTTTGGGAATAACTTAGACCTGTGCAGTATAGCAGGAGGCATTTGGTAACTAAATGCTGGAGTCCCGTGTCTTTGTACTCTGCAGATGAAGAGTCTTGTGGACCAGCTCTGCTGAGCCCGTCAGCACTTGTTTGCAAAGTGGATGATTACTTACGGAGGATGACCTCCTGAGACACAGTGATATTTACCTAGCTTTTGCCTCCTGACTCCCTGTGTAGAACCAAGTGACTCAGATGAGCTTGATGGAACTGAAGGCCAAAACAGTCAGGAACAGGTTTTGTAGGAGAACATCTAGAAACTGCTTGTTATTCATACCACAGCCCGGCCTTGTCAGGAAGCCAGGGAGGAACAGAAACGTTGTTCTTCTCTGGAACATTTTAGGAAGCTGCATTTGCAACAGATCCCCTTTCCCTTTAGTGTCTGAAATAAGTGTTGGCTAACTAGACCGATGGGCTTGTTCTTTTTTCCGGGGATATTGAGAGAGGTAGAATTGGAAACAGAGAAGTATCCATAGAAGGGTAATGTGATAAAGTTATTTTAAGGTTTATCTGAAGCACTAAATAAGAAGTAATAGCCAAGAAGATTTGAAAATGAAGAGTGGAAGCGTTGAGTTTGCCTTAGCAGACATCAGCACATATTGTAAAACTATAGTAATTAAAACAGAATAGCACTATGGAAACCAAAGATGTTGCCAAGAAAATACATCCTATGTAAATGTAAAATAATTGTTGTTAAAGAAGTAAACACAGGCCAAAGAGATTTGGATGTGTTATTTCGTAATTGGTGCTAGGACTATTTTTAAAGTTATTTTACCAGGTGACTCCTCATTAAATATTAGAAAAAATACAGGGGAAGACTTTGGAAGTTCAAAAGCTGTACATTTCATTACTTAGGAAAACCTGTCATAGATATATCATTCTTAGACCAGGTTTTCTTTGACTTTTCATTTGTTATTAAGAAAATTAAATGTTAGGACAATATGGAGTGGAGGATAGGCAAAGACTTATTCTGCTACATCCTCAAGTTTTTATCCAAGATGATGTAAGGCAACTTTCAGATTTTTTCCCACCTCCACAAATAAACCCTCTTCTCTAATGCAGGGTTGCTCTGCTATCCGGAGGCATTTGAGTCACAATCCCTTGAAAAGCAGGTGTGGCTTACTTGGTCTTGGAGAATGGAAATAGAGGGCTTGTCCACAGCACACAGCCATGTCTCAAAGGAGGGAAGGTAGGAGTAATGCTAGGTAGTCATCAAACACATTTTTCCACTAGGAATTTAGCCAACCTATATTTTCCAGGACTTCAAGTGGAGCCAGTTGACTGAACTGTGGCCTTTGAAGTATGGGCAGCAGTTATATGTAATCCCTCCCTTGTCCAGCTCATAGCAATCTCCATTGTCTCTTCTCGTTCCATGGGGACCTTGAAGGTCACATGCTGAAGATGACAGAACTGCAGGAGGTCTGTAGGAAAGCTATTTCACTTGTCTCCCAGGGGGCTGTGAGACAAGTGAAAATCTAACCTCCCTTGTGTTCAGTCAAAGCACTGTCATTAAGTGAAAATCTAACCTCCCTGTGTTCAGTCAAAGCAATGTCATTGTCGTCCCCAGCCAGCCTGGCCAGTCTTAGCGAAATAGCACCTGGTTATCACCTGCTCCCAGATAACAAGTCCATGATAACACAAAACACAATCTTTGCTCAGTTCAAGGATCAATGAACAGAGCCCACCCTCCTTTTGTATCGAATATGGAATAGATATAATTTCTGAACCGAGAAGAAGTTCTTACAACAATTTTTATAAACATTATTTGTTCTTCATATGTAATGAGTACCTAATATATGTAGGGTAGTGTTCTGGTGCTTGGGATACTTTTGAAAACAAAACAGATAGAAATCTCTGCCCTCATGGAGCCTACCTCTTCCTCGTGGAGAAGTGTGAGCTTTTTGATATTCCTTTTGAAATAATTTTGATGAATAAGGAAATTACATGGTAAGAGCCATGGAAAAGGAAAAACAATAGAGGAGGACCAGATATGGGATTGTTTGCAGAATTAGGGAGGGTGGTTATAGCACTGAGAAAAGGTTCAGGCTGACTTCTAGGAGGTGATTAAATTAGCCATATGTATATCTGGAGAAGGAGAATCCCAAAAGGGCTGGTGCAAAGCTTGGAGGTGAGAAACATGCCTGGCATATTTGACGAGGCCAGTGTGGCTGGAGGAGAGAAGCCCAACAGAGAGGAAGAGGGGGGGATGAGTTTGCCAAGGTATTAGGGAGGGGAGCACCATGACATCACATGTGCCCCCCATACATTGTAAGAATTTTGTTCTTCACATAGAATTGGAGAGCCATTCAGTTACATGAGCCAGAAACCTAACTCAAGGTTGCTTACGGACTCACACAACTGAGTTAAGTAAAAGGTTTTCAAAATCAAAGTCTTAGGGAAGATACTGACTGGTCCATTTGGGTCACATGGGCTCTAAACCAATCAGAGGGGACTGGGAGATAAAGTCCTGTCATTGGCTGTTGTGGGTCCCATATCTGTCTCTGGCCAGGGACTAGGAGTAGAAAGCCAGCTCTGGGAATTGCATAAAGGGTTTTCTGCTAGGCTGAAGGGCTTTATCACAAGAAGCAGCAGGAATGGATGTTAGCAGGTAAAAATAATTTGAACTACAAAAGTGAAGCAAGCCCGTGCAAAGGGTGAGAGAGATTTGACTATATAGAAATAGGTAAATTGATCTGTGTGTCAAAATATGTTAACATTATAAAGCAACGTGCAAGTAGAAAATTGTATGTAGGAAATATGACAAAAAGACAATACTGTCAATATAGAAAGAGCTCATAAATGTCAATAAAACATCAAAATGCCAATTGACAGATGACCAGAGAACATGAGCTGATTAACGTCCCCATCAGGAAAAAGACATAGCTGACAGAAATCTGTCCACCTTCGTTATGAATGAAAAATGCTAGTTAAATAACAATGCCAGGCCTTTTCTCACATGAGCAGGTTTTAATGTCTATGTTTATAGGGTCATCAAGGTCAGAGAGTGTCTACATTCTATTTTCTCTTATCTTCATGAGTCTTTAATCTAGGGGCAAAGTTTAAATCCACTTCAGGGGGATAAAATTTTATATTCACTACTTAATTGTAAGGATCATTTATTTTATTTTTTGTAAAGAATCCTGAGCTGGAGAGAGGGATATTTGCCTATAGTGTCAAATAGCAGAATCTGATGTGAATAATTTACCAAGTTCTTTTCTGAATGACAAAGTATAATATCTTGGCACTTTATTCATGTTTAAATTTTAAGAGAGTTCAAGTACATATTAGTATTTCCATCTTCCAAATGGAAGAAATAGAGGTTCTTTTTCTCTGGAAACTTCACAACTGGGCCAGAGTCTTTGCAGGAACAATTTAAACAGGGTGGGTATCACTGCCCTTTTAGCCCTGAGAAACGCCAGGGAAGGTAAGCGGTCCTTGATGGTGCCTCTGGACAGGTGAGGCACACGGACAGGAATGTTGGGGAAGAAACAAGAGTGGCAGGCAGAGAGATGAAATATTGGACATAGATGAAAAACTGCACGTAGCAGGGCTCGGATCCTGTCAAATTATCTTGACTGTCATTCTGAAGCATTTGTGTTAAGGTTGCCCGTCACAGCATGAAGCTGTCCTGCCTACAGGTTTCCCCCATCAAACCTCGTTTACCCCTGGAAAAATGCTTCTCTGGTACTTATTCTCCTTGAACTATTAAGTCCCTAGCTTCGTTCAATAAACAGGGTGACTTACTTACTTGCTTTCTAGAACAATAACGATGACAGCACCTTTTCTGTAGGAGAGGAAGGAAACTAAATTTGGTGAAATGCATATTTCCATTTTCAAAAGAACATCAAGATTTTCTCATATTGATTTTCAGCGGTCCATTGCTAAGCTCTTAACAACCGTGTGATTCTGTCATAATTCCATCAACAACAGACTGAGGAGGACCATGGCTGCTATGGTCACAGCCAGCACAGTAATGGACTCATAAAAGTGCTTAAAAAGAATTTGGGGGCGGGGTGCGGTGGCTCACGCCTGTAATCCTAGCACTCTGGGAGGCCAAGGTGGGCGGATTGCCTGAGCTCAGGAGATTGGGACTAGTCTGAGCAGAGCATTTGAGACCAGTCTGAGCAAGAGAAAGACCCCATCCCTACTAAAAATAAAAAAACTAGCCAGTCATTCTGGCAGGTGCCTATAGTTCCAGCCACTGGGGATCACTTGAGCCCAAGAGTTTGAGGTTGTTGTGAGCTGTGACGCCACAGCATTCTACCTGGGGCAACAGAGTGAGACTCTGTCTCAAAACAAACAAACAACCCCGTCCCCAAACCAATAAAGAATAATGTGTCTTCAAGATAGAACGATATACATGGAACCATTGGCTTTATCTCAATAACTTTTATGTTGGATGTCAGAGGCTATTGCTGGGGTAATTATCCATTATTCAGAGAAACCTTAGATGCTGAGATTTGTGTATACAAACCACTTGATAGATTTAAATTTGAAAAGCCTGGTGAAAACACTGACCAGTCTTCGCAAGGGAAAAATATCAGTAAGTTAACATTGACCTACAAGGGCAGTTTTAAGTAAACGTATTTGCAATCAAACAGAATTAAATGAACATTTGGAGTTATTAATTACAGCTAAAGAACAAATTTCACAAAACACAGATAATTCCATGTTCTCCTCTCAAACAAATTTTATTTGTATTCTGCTCTAACAAATATAGTATGAAGGCAACGGTTGTTTAAGTTTTTAGTGTATGGCACAGATGAAAAGAAACAAACAGATTTAGAAGCAGTCCAGCATTTAAATGCTGGTTTAACAAAAGAGGCACGTATTATCCTATTTAGCAATTTATACCAGATATCAGAAGACATTTTTTTCCTCGCAAGCAACAGAGTACATTTATTTGCATTAAGTAAAAACATATCTCGATCAAGAAAATTACTTTTTTTCTGATTTTCCTTTATATCACAAATGTCAGGGTAAGGCAAATCCTTAATGAATCATATGATAAAAACCCTATCCCCCAAGAAAATATATGGAACGTATTCTGCTAACTTTGTTATTTTTCAAAGCAAAGCCGACATGCGCCACACACAGAGAAATGTCTTTTCAAATCAAGTGCATCAGGCAGAGCTGTATTAATTCACAAAGAGGCTTTTCAGTGTTTCAGAGAAAGATTTACAATTAGCTGCGGTGATTAATATGTGACCCGGGATCACAGACAGTGATTCAGATGCCTTCTTTGTAAGCTTTTATGAAAGAAGGCTTGTCTATCATCTGAATAGTTACCAGCCAGAGGAAAAGCCCTTTGTGGCTCCTACAGTGAGGACCTTCTTAATTAGAACTATTACGTTGAAGGCCTACGTCGATCCTCTGTATGCAAACACAACTGATACAGGGTTATTTTCCTCCCTCCCTCTTGTAACCCTTCGTGCCACATAGCCTGGTTGAAATATGGTTGGGAATGGACATCAGAATTTATGTGCAGGAGAATTGATGAGCTTTTTGAATCTATTTCATTCTACCGTCTGTGCAATCACAGCACTAACAAAGAAAAGTTTCCTGTGCTGAGGTGTCTTTGATCCAGCCAACAGTTAGACTTCTAATATTTCACTATCGAACTGCAAATTAACTTTATTTTAAAGCATAAAATTGTATAGCCAAATAGCAACCAAAAAGCATAACGAAGAAAAAATGAAAACACGATCTAATTATAAAAGGAGGTTTAAACAAACTCATGTGATGATATTTACTCCATGTTGTCATAGCTTCCTGGATACAAAGATGCCTTTTTTTCCCCTACGGTTTTCAGGCAGAAAACTCCCTTCTCCATTTTTATCCATATTTAAAATGAATGGATAGAAATGGTTGGCCTTGATCATAAGGAGAATGCCAGGACTGGGATAATTCCAATCCCGGCTGTTCCTTGCAGGGCCATTCGGTCTCTTTCATGTTTGTTCGTTAGAAAACTTCCATCCGTCTCATCCCCCTCATGGTGTTTTCAACTGTAACTCATTAGTGAGGCTGAGTCACACTAACATCTTGGAGCCACAAGAAAATGAGCTGCTAGCAGATTGCACTCGTCAAGCTCTTCACAAGAATGATGGCAGCTTTCAATTGAGTTATAAAGACGGCGTGGAATGTAATCAATATTTGGATAGCATCAGTTCTCGGATTCTTTAGAATGAGCCTCTTCCTTGCTTTTCTGATGGCCAGAGATGTGTATGCTCCCACATCAAAATATGGAGTAACGGCAAGAGAAATGGCCCTGTTTCGACATCATGAGGTCACTTAGGTGTCGTTGCTGCTGTGCTGATGAGCAGCTAAAAAAACCCAGGGCTGTGCAAACATATTACATATGCAGAACTGTAACTTGCTAATTATTCCAATACACCAAATAAGCCATCCAGAAGGCACGACAAATTCAGAAATACCAAATCAAAAGTCATGGGGGGATAATAAGGTGAATTTTCCATAGAAAAAAGGGCAAAACTCAAGAAGTTGACGGCATATTTAGAAAGTAGAACCTCCTTTTGCTTTAGAAATGCTGCTCAATTTGATCTATGATTTTCTCCCCCTATTAAGAAAGGCAATGTAAATAACTATAATTCCAAAGCCCTGGTGAAGCATGTGGGTTTAAGATATGCAATAAATGATGTTCCTTTCCACAGAAAACAATAGAATGACCTTAGCTCCCACAAAGGCTGTGGGAAGCAGATGTCTTGACTTATGTTGGCTCTGGGACGGACATTTGCGACGATGCCTGGCCCTCCCTGGGCTGTCATCCCTTGTTCCCCTGGTACAACCGGCATCTAGTCCTGCTGGGCCCCTTCAGGGCCACACTTAGAGGTTTTCTGGGTGAAAGGACCGGACATTAAATCTTAGACTTGGCTTGAGCAAATCAAAACATTTAAACCCAGACCAGGAAGCCGGAACAACAAGGAAAGCTCTTAATGCCTCTGATTTCAAATGAGGTTCTGCTATGTCCTCAAACCTTGGCTAAAGACAGGGTGTTCTTTTATGAAAAACATAGCAGAACTTTTACTATTCATAAACATACATTTGGGTCCTAAATGTAACAGCCCCGTCTCTCAGCTCTTAGGCACAACACCTAGGACAAATGCCACCCCTACAGTTATGTAGCAGAGTCACATCTCGCCAGAGGGCCCCACGCTGAAGCACACAGCAAAGAATTCGTGAATCAAGTAAGATCTGCTGAAAGTCAATGTTGAAAAAGGATGCACCTACTATCCTGGCTACGAGGGAAGAGACCTTGATGCCTGCCAGGGCCCACCTTCCTTGTGACACCTCCAGACTCTGTTCTGAATCAAGTTCTATGTCCATATTCCCCGTTAATCACGTGGAAGAAACACACACTGGGAATCCCTGAATGAAAGATTTTCAACCCATCGTCCACACGTTTTCCAAGTGGTTTCGGAGGCTTTTGCTAATTCTCTATTCTGTCTCCTTTGTGGATTACACTAGTGTTGGGTGTAGTGATTCCTAAAATTTAGCCTGCAGCTTATCGAACTGTTGTCTTCCTGTTCTTTCTTTGAAGAAACCACTGTATGAGCAGCTTTGTGAAATAACCGAGAAAACAGACAGGCCAGGACACACACATGAGTGCTAAACCAAGCCACTGTGACTCAGGGGCAAAACTGGGAGAAAAAGGACAGAAATTACAAGGATAATGTCTGAAAGATGAGTTAACGTGGGTCCCCACCAAATGCAAGAAAACTTTTTTTCTTCCTGTTTTTCTTTCTCCTTCTGCAGGTAAACAGAACAAAATGTAGCTAGAGAAATTAGAGCAAAGGATTCCCTGTCCTTCCAAGGGACTTGCCTTCCCCCCACCCCCACCCTCCTCCACGTCCCCCGCTGCTATCTTCCCAAACTCCCCCAGGGCCAGGAGAGGCCTCGAAATGCTGAGTGTTGTCATTTAGTTCCATTCCTTTGTTCCTTTTCTTCATCTTGTGTCCCTGCTGAAGACAAAGAGAAACCATTTGTTAGATTAAAGATAGGTATCTTCATAGGCTTAGCAAGGAGTATCTTTTTAATATATCCATTTAAATGTCTCTCACCCCTCCAACAGACCTAGGAATATCTTATTTGACTATCAGAGAGCTTTAGATATCTGAGCTGTAATTACTGGCACATGATATCTTTAAGGAGCATATAAATCAATGCTAATAAATGTATGTCCCATTGACAATGGGCTTTAGCTGATGGGGACGATTAATTCAATTCTTCAAAGTATCCTTTGAAAAACCTAACCTGGAATTGATATGTTCTGCCTTTCTGAGTCCATTCACACGCTTTTATTTCTAGAGATCACCATATAAATAATTGTAACAATTTACATAATGCTGATTTGCTAATGTCATTGATGGTTATGCTACCACTTGAGGCCCTACTGTACTTAAGTATCTGCTATGTAAAAGCCTTATTTTTTTTTCTTTTGAGGCAGTCTCACTCTGTTGCCCCAGGCTGGAGTGCAATGGCATCATAGCTCACAGCGACCTCAAACTCCTGGTCTCAAGCCATCCTCCTGCCTCAGACTCCAAAGTAGCTGGGACTACATGTGCCTACCACAAGGAAAATTTTTCTGTTTTTAGTAGAGATGGTGGCTCGCTCTTGCTCAGGCTGGTCTTGAACTCCTGAGCTCAAGTGATCCTCCTGCCTAGCCTCCCAGAGTACTAGGGTTACAGGCGTGGAAGCCTAGTCAGCATAAAAATGAACAAATTACTTGTTCACAGTTATTTACTACACCACACCCAGCCTGTGTGAAAACTCTTAAGAAAACATTGTGTCCTTGAAGAATCTGTATGGCTTTATTTTTTTTATATTTTAAAAAATTGAGGAATAATCCACCTACAGGTAAATCTGTAGTATTTACAGTTCAGCCTGTTTTTGAAGCATGCATATATTTAACTCATACCATCATCAAGATATAAAACATTCCTATCACCACAGCAAGTTCTCTGTTACACTGCTCCTTCTAAAACCAACAATTGATCTGATTTCTGTCATCACAGATTAGTTTTTCCTGTTCTAGAACTCCCTACAAATAGAATCATACAAATATCTCCTTATTTGTGTCTGGTTCCCTTTGTAACAACGCCAGACCAGCTTTTATATAACAGAGTGATGAGTTGTTTTTCTTGCTCCCAGGCAGAAAGTCGGTGTAACTTGAGCATGCCCAGACAACAGAGCTTGCCACCATGGGTGGAACCCAAGTTCTTGGACCAAGAAGCGGGGATTGAATTAAGGAGTGCACATTGCTTGGCAGGACCAGGGTCCAATCAGATAGCTCCCTGGCATCACAGCAGGGCAGCATCCAGTGGGATCATGCCTCCTGGCATCACCTAATTACAAGATCCCATTAAATCATACCTCCTTACTCTGTGTTTATAAAACCAGCCCTATCCTCTTGTTTGGTGACACACTACTTTAGAAACTATCTCCAGCGCGCTTCTTACTTATGCCGAGTAATTAAAAAGCCCTTGCTAAAAATAATTTGGCTGTGTCTATTGACTCCATATTTACCAAACCAATAAACTCCTCCATTGGGGGAGGTGACCCTTTAATTCACCATAAAACTTCTGAGAATTATTCCTGTTGCAGTTTATTCACAGTAATTTGTTCATTTTTATGCTGACTAGCATTCCATCATGTGGATCTATCACGTTTTTTTTAAATCCATTCCTCTGTTGGTAGACATTTGGGTTGTATCTAGTATTGGCCTTTCGTGAATAAAAAACTGCATGAATACTCTTATACAAGGCTTTTTTTAGATATAGGTTTTCATTTCATTTTTCAGACAAATGCTTGGGAATGGAATTGTTGGGTCAAAGAGTAATAGATATATGCTTGACTTCATAAGAACCCACCAGTTTTCTAAAGTGGTTGTATCATTTTATGCTGCCATCAGACATGTACGAAAGTTCCAGTTGCTTCACTGGAACAGCTGGTGGTGTTAACTTTATAATTCAATACCAGTAGAGGTGCAGTGTGAATCCATTGTGATTCCGTGTGCTACATCTGTCTACCAACAGAGGAGAATAGTTCTTTCTCTCTGAGTATTTTACACGTGTTTCTCTTTGGTTTTCGGCAATGCCTATGGGTGGATTCATTTTAAATATAAGCCCTTCTTATGACTTAACTTTTGTTTTAACTTATAATTTGTGACTTTTATCAGTGTTGATAACTTCTCAGCCATTAGCTTTCAAATGTTGTCTCCATGTAGAGATCCTACAGAACATACCACGTCTTAAGTAACCTCTGCCTAGCCTCATGTTTCATTATGCATCTCTTATGCTACTTTATTTTTATTTACTTTTTTTTTTTTTTGGTAATTTTTCATAATGCTGCTCTTTCCTCATTCTCTTATTTTATCCGTTTTATCATTTCAATGTAATTTTTAACAAAATCTCCCTCAAGTTCTCACAGTGCTAATTGTCTTACACTTTTACCCACTGACTCTCACTCACGATGGATCATTTCCGTGTGTGTTTTGTGAGTCTTAAAATTGTGAATTCACGTCCAGAAATATTTTTTCTTCTCTAGAAAGAATGTGGTACATTTTCATTTGCCACATACACCAGGGATAAAGTTCTGTCATCAATCAATTATTAAGTTAATTTTTTAGTTTTTTATTACTGCATGACTTTTTTTTTTTGAGACAGAGTCTCACTATGGCACCCTTGGTAGAGTGTCATGATGTCACAGCTTACAGCAACCTCAAACTCTTGGGTTTGTGCGATTCTCTTGCCTCAGCCTCCCAAATAGCTGTGACTACAGGTACCCGCCACAACACCGGCTATTTTTTGTTTCTGTTGTCATTGTTGTTTAGCTGGCCTGGGCCGCATTCAAACTTGCCACCCTTGGTGTATGTGGTTGGCGCCATAACCATTGTGCGACAGGTGCTGAGTCACTGAATGACTTTTGATGACATAAATTTGAGTTTCAAATTCATGGTGCACTTTTGGTTCCTATCTTAGGAACCTTTTCCTTTCCCCATGTGGTGCTCTGTGTGGATCCAAATTTTGTTAATTTCTAGAGATCAGCATATAAATAATTTTATCTCTTTTGTCATTTCAGTGAACCAGAAGTCCCATTTTTATTTGGGACTGGCAGAGATACCAGTCTCAACTCCTTACCTTGAGTGGTTCAAAGTTCTGGGTAGGCATTAAAACCCAAGACCCTAGCCTATATCCTGTGTATAAATAACCTGAACTTCAACATTTATGGGCTGAAAACATCAATAATTTATTATTTCTTATGATTCTATTGGCTGGCCTGGACTCAGCTGGGCAGTTTATCTGCTTGAGGTGGCTTCCTGTGGGGCAGAGCATCTGAAATGGCTCTTAGTTTCTGAGACCTCCTTCTGTGTGGCCGCCTTCATTCTGTATGATAGCCTGATCTTCCTCTAAGTTGTCGGAATTCCAGGAATGTGCATTATGAGAGCGTAAAATGGAAGCTACAAAGCCTCTACAGCTCAACCTGTGATAGTTTCCCATGCTTCTCCAGAACCAAAGATTCAGGTTCCATAACTACCTTGACTACCCTCAAAGACTTGTTGAAAATTTTTGTATTTGGAAAGTATTCTATTGATTCATTTAGCCACCCACTGATCATTATCATTTAGGGTAGCCCTGATTTTTTACAAGTATAAATTACACAACACTAACTACTCTTACATTGTGGCTTTGAACTCTGTAATTCTAATTCCATTTAACTACATTTCTCTAATGTTCTTGAAGGCTTGATTCTCACAACAAAGATTCCTTCTTCCTGTTTCCAGATTATCTCCAAAAACTTAACTGTATAAATAATTCTGTGAGAATCACTAAAGTTACACAGGCCTTTGTGACGACTATGTTTAAAAACTCACTATTATTTAGAGAGAAGTATGGTATCATCAAAGAATTTTAAATTTGAGTGTATTTAAACTTCCAGTTATTAGCCTATTAATCCTGAGCAAGTCACTTATCCTTCCTGGAATTCGGTTTGCTTAAACTAATTTTGTACTATCAATTTTGACTTTAACTTACTCATTTGGGTTAACATAGTTTCCATAGGTTTATTTTCAAGGAAGATATCGTTTTGACATTAGCTTAGCCAAAGGAATAGGTTTATTCTGGTATTTTATCTGGATATTGATCACATTGGAAAAGAATAGTGTCTGTAAGAAAAAACTGTAGACTAGAAGTCTATCCTTTGTTGGCAACGAAAGAGTAAAAAGTAAGGAAGCACAGAGGAACCTGCATTTAGATCATTTAGGTTTAGTCTCACTTCATTACTTTTTAATGAAAACTTCTCAGCCATATCATTTCTGCAGCTTAGCAGGATATTTCGAATACATGAGGAAGATTTAAAAAAGTTTAAAAACCATGTTTTTATGTATTTATATTTTGTAGCAGTTCTGTGCTGTACATGCATTACACAAATGGCATTATGTTCAGTTTTAAATGATGTTCAAGACCGTTATGGGGAGAACAGATGTGTTCTTTCACACATCCTCAAACTTTATTCAGTCATGATGCTGAAACTCAAAAGTTTCCTGCAACATGGCTTCCTAGGAGAATGTAGAGAACTGTCTAGAATACTCAGGGGGTGCAGGGAGGTGCCCTGAGGCAAGACCTCGTTTGGGTTTACACTGGATGACTCACAATTTATCATTCCACAGGTATTTTTTTACAGCTAAATGTTTTAAGCTAGGAGTTAGAACAGTTATAAGAGTGAGACTGACTGTTTCTAATTCTCACCAACCTTGAAGATGTGGCAAAGGGTTACAGACCACTCATCATTCTAGGTAGACTCGAATCTCCACAAAGGTTTGCAATGCTGGTCTGGGAAAACTCCTAAATGTGGATTTTTATTTTCTTAGGTGTTCCCTGAGGCTCCTTCAACTTAGCAAGCCTTTGTGCATATGCACAGTCCAGAGGCCATGGTGTGAGAGAACAAGACCGCCAGGGGCCTTTTCTCTGTCCAAACACACTCAGATGCCTTTATACACACTCCAGGGCAAAGGTTTAGTGTTATGCTTAAAGGCAGCTACCAAGAAAAGCCACAGGTACCTCCTGGAAAAGCAGAAGCAATGCTTCAGAACCAGATTGGGGTTGCTGAAATTTCATCACTCCAGGAGGCCAGGGGGGTGAGAAAGATGAAGAAAACTTTTTTTGTTGTTGAAACACAGAGAGAGTATTAGGTGATTTGAAGATGATGCGGCTTATCTTTCCCCTAAAGATGGCAAATTTCTTGGGGGTAGTATTTCCTCTTGATAATGCATTATTTGGTTTAGAGATTTCAAAAGCTTAGCCCAAGCCATGCTGCAGGAGTTGACAAAGCAAGCAAGGGAAATCCAGTATGTCGCTCGCAAATAGTTCCTATGGCCAGGTGATCAGTTGAAAATCCTGGCACAAGAGCGCCTTACCTGTTAGTTGATCTTCTTGCTGACTCTCCGTTGGGTCATTTACACTGTCAACCTGACTGTTCATTTCCACTGTAACCAGAGAAGAAAACAAGAAAAGTTAAGTATTTGTTAAATGGAAACCCCTTAAACACATTTCAATGGCCTGTGATTTGCTACTATCCTGATTTCCTATCATATAACTCTTTTCAGTTTGTTTTCATTTATTCAAGATCTTGTGGAGTTTTGAAACTTTTGGTGAGGAGGAAGACAGGATGGCCTCTTCAGGGAACTGTACAAGAAGCTGAAGGTTCATTTTACACCAGATTTTGGGGTTGGCAGTCTGGGTGTATTTACTACCATCCTTAGATAAATTCAAAGGCCTTAATATGTGTCTAAGAAAACAAAGAAAACAAAGCAGAACAGGTCACTGACATGCAGAGAGGTAAGCAGCTCCTTCTAAAATGCCAATGTCAATAGGCCTGTTTGGCTTGCCGTGTTTTCAATTTCAAGATGTAAAATAGACCCTGTGAACTTGCCAATGGCTGCAGTGGACTGCCACGGAATGGGAAAGCAAAACATCTGACCAGATCACATAGCCATGATAAACATGCACTTTGACTTGACTGCGTGTATTCCACGTGGACATGTGCATACAAATAGAAAGCATAATTACTTCCATTCTCCAGAAGTAGCCCAGAGCAGGCACAGCATTCACTCTGAAAATTTCCAAGGGTCAGCAGGTTTAATTAGATTGATATTTTTAAAGCACAGGAGCCCACATTCTAAGCTGAGGGACTGAATACACAAACAGACATGGCCAAATCCTACACTGTGTACAACAATAGAACTCTCACTGAAAATCTCTGTGGCAACCAGACTGGGCAAGCACACCACAGTCTGTGCAGCAGGCAGCTCCAAATGGCCAGAACTCAGTCAGTGACTGTCACTTGTCCTGTTGTTTTCCCCGTTTCCAACGTGGGACCAACCAGGGGAAGGCAAATATGTATCCCAAACCAATCCCTTAAGGTGTGTCCCCTTCCAGCTAGCCACTTCCAGCTTCCCCCGGCCAACAACCTCCAGTCCAAGCATGCTCAAAGGCTTCCCTTTTATGGACTGTAAAAGTTTCCACTCTCCTGCCTGCCTTGTGATAATGGCCACCGTGTTATAGCAACCTCTGGATAAGGCCTCTCTAGCTGTCCTCTTTGGGGTGGTTTTAAATTATTTGCACAAAACCAACAACCTAAATCACTTTTTGTTGTCATTGTTCAACGATGAAACCTCGATTAGCATAAAAAAGTGGCAGGTGCTGGCTTTCACACGCCAAAGAAGCCGGAAAGAGGAAATGACATGGTAAGGCAGCCCCCAACTCTCTCCCAGTGTGGACAGTTTTGAAAGCAGTTCTTCTTGTTCTCACCTGCAGACTCTCCTGCTTCTAATCACAGTGTGAACTCATTTTAAGCCCCATATTTAACTAGCCAGATGCGGCAACTCTATGCAAAGACAAGCATGTGTGCACTGTCCCTCCTGGTCCACTGTCCCTCCCAGTCCACGGCAATTGTGCTGTCAGGTCACCCGCTCGGTGCGGGTGTGCGCAGGATACAACACCGGGGAACGCGGCTTTTCTGTTTCTTCTTCCAACCCAGGGATGTGGGTCCCCAAACCTATTAATGAGTTACTATCAGAAGAGTTCCCCGATCAAGTAAGTTTGGGAAGCAAGTTTAAACCATGTTAAACATATTTCTTTACCCCTGAGACTTCTGAGAGCATCTATGATCCTCTTCTGTGGACAGTGAATCTCCCAGTGAAGACTAAAACTCAGTATTTCTCACATTTATGCCCCTTTTATTCAAGGAACATTTTCTGGGCCTGATATTTCTCAGAATATGTTTTGTGAAGAACTATTAAGAATTATGTCCATGGTGTTATGACCAGCTGGGGCAGGTTTAGTACAGCCCAGCCTGATTGATGTATGGGTTAATGGGTGGGTCTGGGGTTTAAAAACATTATTCTCTTAGGTAATGCATGCTCATGAGTAAGACTTCAATTTGTGCAATGGAAGCAGAAGGGTGTGTGAAGAAGGGAGGCGATTTGGGTGATGGTAAACCTACTGAAGGGTGGAGGACCTGGTATGGGAAGCACTATTTAAAACTTCCAAATAGTGACTGAGTCTGTCTGAGTTTTTTCCAAGGTCATTATCAAGTCAAAGATAATGCAAACAGCAAAATATTTAAGTTGATCAGCTGACCAATTCTGGTTGTCTTAAACCCTACAGGGCAGCGAATCAGATACTTATATTGGCTTCTGTGGGCTCAATGAGTTGTTTTTCTAATCCAAGTAATGGCATTTTAAAAGTGCCTTTGTCATTGTTTGGCAAGGGTAGGAGGATATAGTATTCCTGAGGCTCAGAGTCTTTAGATGCCTTCAAAATTAGATGTGAAGTTTTAAATTCACCCTTTAAAAAGGTTTTTGTCATTTTATTTTGACATGGTGAGGTGAAATGATGAAGCGTGAGAACAATCTTAGCCCAAACTCGCCCTAGGGCACCTGGAATGCGCAGTGAGCAGGAACACCAATGGAGCAAGTAGCGTCTTCTGTACAAGTGCTGCTTCCAAAAGTCCATCAGTGGGTCTCAGTTCGCTTTGGCCTTGCTGTGGCCTCTGGATTGTGAGGCACGATTAAATCAGCGCACATGCCATTTTAAAATAGCTAGAGACAGTTAAAGAAAACTACTATTTTTATTAGTTTTCAGTGGAAAATGGTTTTTGAAATTTACCTTGTTCTAACCAAATGTGTTGATTGATAGAACAGATAGCTCCCTTAATCCTAGATCACACATAGAAAACATGTGAGATTTGTAGTTTGCATAAGCTCAAATGGCTCAGAACCTTACCATCAGGACCTGTAGTGTTTTCTCTGTCACTGGAGCCTTCACTTTCTGCAGGCTCTCTAGGTGTGTCCTCGCCTTGAACTGAAAGAGGAAAAGACCACAGAGCCTGATTAATAGAGAATTACAGCAGCTCGAGGGCCAATTGTCTGTCCCTCTTCTGTCCTGTTAAATTTGAAAATACTCTTGGGATTCACTTCTTTTGTAGAAAAATTTAAAGGCAGAAAGAGTGGGTCTAGTTGCTTAAGTATTTTAGTGCTGTCTTCCAAGTTCTCTTTAATTTGTGAGATAATCACATATGCATATATAATTTCTTAGATTAGAAATCTGTTAGTTTGAAAGCAAAGAAACTTGGTTTTATCAGAACAACCTACAATTTAAATTTAGGGACGTGAGAGAGAGAGAAAGAGAGGGTGTTTATGTAGTTTATCCCTTGAAAAGGAAAAAAAAGAGCATATTTTGCCTTAAGCATGCCTGAAAGATTAATGTTCCCAGTGGTGAAAGTTTTAGTTTAAGTGCAAATGAATGGTTTAGGAGACTTTCTTAGAGAGGATGCCATTTTAGACTGCAGAGATTCCAGTCTTTAGACTGTTTTCTATTTGCACAACCTCATGTATCTTTGCTGTGGTTGAAGCTTAAAAGTCTCATCTCAAAGGTAGGCGGGATGGGGTTGTTTCTGTAGGACAACCAAATATACAAAAAGAAACCAGTGGGGTCACTTGCTGACCTCCTACATTGGTATGCTACTGTTTAATATACCAGTAAGACAATTGTGTTTCATATGGTAAGAAATTTTTCAGATAATCGAAGGACAGTAATCTCTTATTTCTTAGTTAAATATCTATTATGTATTCACAACTTGAAGAGCAAGGATCAAAATTTTTTTTTTTCAAATGGAGAGGCTGAAGGACTCTTGTACAGAATATATAAAGACATAAATATGCAAAATTAACATTAGAAAGGTAGGGAGCCCAGTAGAAAATGAACAAGACACAGACGTGTCACAAAAGAGGGTATGCTGGCTAGGCATTTAGTTTTTTGGAATGACTTTTGCCAAATCTCACAGCTTTTTCAAATGTTTTTTAAAATATTTATTAAAATGTTTTTGACTCCTTGTCTGACTCTCTGGGACATCATCAGAACCAATAAAATGTAACATTATTATTATTATTTTAATAAGAAATGATTACCATGGAAGAAAAATTAATAGATGTAACTCTCTTTAAACATTACTTCCTTGACTTTTTTCTTAGTGTCCTTTTGATTATGATGGGTTCTACAAGTGTCTGAAGCTGATTCTTAAAGGAAATCTTTGTCAAAGTCATTACTATCAAGGGTAATAACCCTGATGACATTACCATGGAGAAAGCCTTCTGGCATCACTGAGAACTTTCTCTCTAACGGCCTAAAGCTAGTCTATTAAACCTCGCTCAGTGAAAAAGAAGAAGGGTACAAATCACTTTCAAGAGCTGGGTAAGAAAGGAAGGAAAAGTTGGAGAAAGCAAAATAAAAAAAGGCAGAGAAAGTAGCAAACATTTAAATTGACTATGTTTATCCTTTTAACCTCATTATTTTGCAAGGGAACGTGTGAGAAGTCTCACAGTCAGACTGTGCCATTGGATTGACATGGATTAACACAAAACACAATGGCAGGTTCCTGTCCATGATGGAGACAGAGAAACAGAAATCAAAGCTGTGGCACTGAATATATCCTTGGAGCAGAGGAAGGCGTAGTCTGGGAGATCTGCTTTTGAAGATGCTAGAGGTATGTTTGGGAGATGCTATTTCTCTATTTAATCTTAGGAGTGAATGTAACATGTGAGTGCATGTATGTGCCTGTGGTATGGCGCTATGACTGTGCAATAGCATGTTTATGGGAATTTGCATGTGCACATATGTGTGTCAGCATGCGTGTGTGTGTGTGTGTGTGTGTGTTGTTTGTTGGGAGAGAAGGAAAGAAATGCCAGACATTATGTGGAACTGTATTATCCTACTGATGGGCAATGCCACTCTGTGCCCCAGAGAAATGAGCTCATTTCACACAGATAACAGAATCTGATCAAAACAAAAATTGCCTCTACAGCCTATTTATTTCAGTTTTCCTATATC
The DNA here is from genome assembly GCA_963574655.1 of Perodicticus potto. Taxonomy (NCBI): domain Eukaryota; kingdom Metazoa; phylum Chordata; class Mammalia; order Primates; family Lorisidae; genus Perodicticus; species Perodicticus potto. The sequence goes on along the minus strand of CAUYRH010015568.1, from coordinate 42,686 downwards.
TCCTTCCATTTTTATTGCTGCTGTTTGGAACAGAAACAAGAGATACATTCTAGGATTTATTTTTCAAGAGTCCCAGATGCTGAAATAGAAAAAGTCTGGGATGTGCAGCACCCTTTTCATTTTCACTTACCAACTGCGACTGTGCTTTTTAAAGCCATGATCATAGTAACCTTTTGTAGGTTAGAGGCATTACATAAAACATAATAAATGAAGCCAATCTCATTGCAGAAGATGATAAGAATGCATACAGAAGATTTTTAAAACATCAACATGGAGAGATGTTGTGGAATTTTCCATGGTTTTATTTTGAGATCTGTGTTGACAGTAAATCCCACACAACAAATAGGATTATAAATAATTATTTCTCAGGATCTGTAGTCACATAGGTGACGTGACAGGTATAGAGAGCAGGGCCTTGCTGTTTGTTTTGACATAAGAGGTTTTGACCCACATAAAACATTCTTGAAACACTTTGACAACTTTTTCCATATCCATGTTCTAACTCCACTATTGATACAATGGATTACATAATGGTTGAGAAATGTTCACTTTCTACCTGCCACCACCCTGGGAATCTACTAGACAGTGGGTGTGGCCAGGAAATCTGCTGTGGCCAGTGGGATTTTAGCAGAGTGAGGCAAGTGGAGACTTGACAGTTGGGGTTTCCTTTTCCCTCTTCTCTCCTACCTTTTACCCCAAGAAGAACATACTCTAGGTAGGTGATCCTAATACACACAAGCAAAAGAATACGCTCTTGTTGTTCTAAAGCCCCAAAGTTGAAGATGGTTTGATGTACAGCATTATGGTGGTAATAGTTTACCCATTTAATAACATATTTTTAATTGACTAAGTCCTAAATTTGTTTCTTTTGGGGTTAATTTTTTTATTTTTAATTATAAAATTTAGGGTGTCTTAAACATTGCTCCTGAAATCATCATACATAGAGAAAATGAGAAATTGTGGCTAAATATACTTCTGGTTTACAAAATATATGTTGCAAAATTTCAGAAAATATTTACCAAATGTTCCGTACATGTTGGCCACCTGTATGTAAGATTTTGTAATGGATACTTCGCAAATAAAGGTACATTTAGCTACAATTTCCTATTTTTCCAGAGGCAAATTTTGGGACCCATCTGCGGTTGTATACATTTACAGGGTACTTGGGATGCTTTGCTACAGGCATATAATGTGAACTAATCAAATCAGCGTATCTGTCATCTCAAGCATTTATCATTTCTTGTGTTAGGGACATTCTAATTCTACTCTTTTAGTTATTTTAAAGAATCCCCTAACTTATTGTTAACTACTGTCACTTTGTTGTGGTAGCAAATATTGCTCATCCTACCTGCTTTTTCGCACCCATTAACAATCCCACTTTGTTCGCCCTGTGTGCTGCCCTTCCCAGCCTCTGGTAGCGGTTTTTACTCTGTCTCCATGAGATCAGTGGTTTTTAATATTTAGCTCCCACACATGAATAAGAATGTTTGAGATTTGTTTTGCTGTGCTTGGCTTATTTTGCTTGACATAAAGTTCTCTAGTTCCATCAATGTTACTGTAAATGGCACAATTTCATTCCTTTTTTTGGCTGTTAGGGTGCCACGATTTCTTTATTTGAGATTAGGTTGATTCCATACCTTGGCTATCATGAATAGTGCTGCATTAAATACAGCGTGCAGGTGTATTATCAGCACACTGATTTCCCTTCCTTTGGATACACACCAGCCATGGGAATGCTGGGTCACATGGCAGTTCTATTTTTAGTTTTTTGAGAAACCTCCATAGTGTTCTCCATAGTGGTTGTACTAATATTGCCCCCCCACCAATAAGGGGGCCCCTTTCTTCACATCTTTGCCAACGTTCATTATTGCCTATTTATAAAGGCCATTTTAACTGGGGTGGAAGATGAGCTTGCTGTAGTTTTGACTTCCATTTCTTTTTCTTTCTTTCTTTTTTTTTTTTTTTTTGGTTTAGATTGTCTTAGTTTATTAAAGAGATATTTTTAAACATAAATATAAAGAAAGCATTTAAATTATTTTCACAACAACATTCATGAAAAAATGCAAGAAAAATTTGTACCAAAAGCCTAAAGATAAAAAACACCATGATTAAGAATGCTGAAAGTTTTCCAATAAAAAAAATTTGTAAACATATTAGAATACAGTGTGAAGAAAGAAGGAAGACTGTCAAAAACTATCTCAGCCAGGTGATCAAGATTAACAACAATGAAAAAGAAAAAAAAGATTAACAACAACGACAAGTTATGTATCCTTGACATGAATGTCAGTGTTCTATCTCCCCAAACCTATAAACGCCATCTAATCATCAGAAAAATACAGAAACATCACACAAATCCTAGTCAAGGGACACTCTAGAAAATGCTTAAACTTTAATCCTTTAAACTGTCAAGGCCATTAAAACCAAAGAAAGTCTGAAAAACTGTCACAACCCATAGGAAACTGAAGAAACATGGTAACGAAAATGTAATGTGATATCCTAGATGAAATTCTAAAACACAAAATTATAATAGGTATAAAGTAATGAAATATTAATAATGAATGGGGTTTACTTAATAAGGTAACAAATATGGATCCTTATTGTAACAAACGTGACATAACAATATGTTAATTATTATAGTGAATTGGCTACAGGGTGTATAACAACACTTTATTATCTTTAAACATTTTTTTTTTATTGTTGGCGATTCATTGAGGGTACAAGAAACTAAATATTTTTTTTAAATCTAAGATTATTCTAAAACCAAAAGTTTACATTAAAAATGCAAAAAAGTAGTTAAACATGGCAAAGATTGATCTTTCATTAGTCCCATTTGGTGTTTTTGTCATAATCTTTCATTAGTCCCATTTGGTGTTTTTGTCATATCAGATTCTTTTAGTTTCTATTTCTACAATTTCAATTCAGTATTTTTAAATATCTCCAATATATCTGCTTTGTGTGTCTATAATTTATTGTCATGTGAAAAGTCATTGCGATAGTTATATCAAGAAATATTTCCCCTAAGTTTAATTATGACAGTTCTACGGTTTCAGGTCTCATGTTTATGTCTCTGCTTCATCCTGGCTTGATCTTTATGTATGGTGTGTAAGAGGGTGAAATTTCATGTGGGTATACAGGTTTTTTTTTTTTTTTCAGTCTGCTTGATCTAGATACACCCAATATTGAAATTGGAGAAAATATATTGTTATAAAGGGAAATTACAAACATATTTCACTTATAAGTAAGGATGCAATATCCCAAACATGTCAACAAGTTGAATTAAAAATTAATGTTCAAGTAATGTACTTTGGTAAAAATTGAATCCAATCCATGTGAGAATTAGTCACTATTTTCTTTCCATTTTTTTTTTGTTTTCTTTCCCTCACCCCCTCCCTCCATCTCTCTCTGTCTGCTCTCTCCTTCCCCCATGCCCGTGTCATTAATTGTCATTTATTGTCCTCATATCAAAGTTGAATACATAGGATTCATGCTTCTCCATTCCTGTGATGTTTCACTAAGAATAATGTGTTCTGCCTCCATCCAAGTTAGTACAAACGCTGCAAATTCCCCATTGTTTTTGATGGCTGAGTAATATTCCATGGTATACATATACCACAGCTTACCAATTCATTCCTGGGTTGAAGGACATTTAGGCTGTTTCCACACTTTAGCAATTGTAAATTGGGCTGTGATAAACAGCCTACTACAAGTGTCTTTGTAATAAAAGTTTTTTTTTCTTCTGGATAGATGCCCAGTAATGGGAATGCAGGATCAAATGGGAGGTCTAGGTTGAGTTCTTTGAGCTTTCTCCATACCTCCTTCCAAAAAAAGCTGTATTAGTTTGCAGTCCCACCAGCAGTGTATAAGTATTCTTTTCTCCCCACATCCATGCCAGCATCTGCAATTTTGAGATTTTGTGATATAGGCCATTCTCGCTGGAGTTAGATGGTATCTCAGGGTGGTTTTAATTTGCATTTCTCTAATACTTAGGGATGATGAGCATTTTTTCATGTGTTTACTGGCCATTCGTCTGTCTTTAGAGAAGATTTTATTCATCTCTCTTCCCCATTGATGTATGGGATTGTTGTTTTTTTCCCTATAGATTAATTGAAGTTCTGTATAGATCCTGGTAATTAAACTTTTGTCAGGTTCAAAAGGCACAAATATCCTTTCCCATTGGGTAGGTTGTCTATTTGCTTTGGTCATTGTCTCCTTGGCTGTAGAGAAGCTTTTCATTTTATTTCAGTCCCATTTGTTTATTGTTGCAGTTGTTGCTATTGCCATGGCAGTCTGCCTCATAAAGTCTTTCCCCAGGCCAATATCTTCCAGTGTTTTTCCAATTCTTTCTTTGAGGATTTTTATCATCTCCTCCCTTAAATTTAAGTCCTTTATCCATCTTGAATCAATTTTTGTCAGTGGAGAAAGGTGCGCATCCAGTTTCAATCTTTTACCTATGGATATCCAATTTTCTCAGCACCATTTATTGAATAGGGAGTCTTTCCCCCAGTGAACACTCTTGTTTGGTTTATTGAAGATTAAATAGCTGTAAGTTGTTGGTTTCATTTCCAGGTTTTCTATATGATTCCAAGTATCTATGTCTCTATTTTTGTGCCAGTACCACGCTGTCTTGACCACTATGGCCTTGTAATACAGCCTAAAATCTGGTATGGTGATACCCCCGGCTTTGTTTTTGTTACTAAGAACTGCCTTAGCTATATGGTTTTTTTTTCTGGTTCCATACAAAGCGCAGAATCATTTTTTCCAGGTCTTGAAAGTAGGATGCTGGTATTTTAATAGGGATGACATTGAATCGGTAAATTGCTCTGGGAAGTATAGACATTTTAACAATGTTGATTCTTCCCAGCCATGAGCATGGTATGTTCTTCCATTTGTTAAAGTCCTCTGCTATTTCCTTTATTAGGGTTTCATAATTTTCTTTAAAGAGGTCTTTCACTTCTTTTGTTAGGTATATTCCTAAGTATTTCATTTTCTTTGAGGCTATGGTGAAGGGAGTTGTGTCCTTAATTAACCTCTCATCTTGACTGTTGTTGGCATATACAAAGGCAACTGACTTATGGACATTGATTTTATATCCTGAGACATTAGTGTATTTTTTGATGACTTCCAAGAGTCTTGTAGTTGAGTCTTTGGGGTTCTCTAAGTATAAGATCATATCATCAGCAAAAAGGGAGAGATTGACCTCCTCTGCACCCATCTGGATGCCCTTTATTTTCTTGTCTTGTCTAATTGTATTGGCTAGAACTTCCAGCACTATGTTGAATAGCAATGGTGACAGAGGACAACCTTGTTTGGTTCCATTTCTAAGAGGAAAAGCTTTTAGTTTTACTCAATTCAGTAAAATATTAGCTGTGGGTTTATCATAGATAGCCTAGGTCAGTTTAAGAAATGTGCCATGTATACCTATACTCTTCAATGTTCTAATTAGAAAAGGATGCTGGATTTTACCGAATGGTTTTTCTGTATCTATTTAGAGGATCATATAGTCCTTGGTTCTGCTTCTGTTGATCCAGTGGATAACGTTTATGGACTTTCGAATATTAAACCAACCCTGCATCCCTGGGATAAAACCTACTTGATCATGATGTATGACTTTTTTGATGATAAGCTGTAATCTATTGGCCAAGATTATGTTGAGAATTTTAACATCATGTTCATTAGTGAAATTGGTTTGAAATTCTCCTTTTTAGTTGGGTCTTTACCTGGTTTTGGTATCAGGGTGATATTTGCTTCATAGAACATGTTGGGGAAGATTCCTTCCTCCTCAATTTTTTGGAATAATTTCTGTAATATAGGAATAAGCTCTTCTTTGAAAGTTTGATAAAATTCTGGTGTGAAGCCATCTGGACCAGGATACTTTTTTGTTGGGAGATTTTTTATTGTTTCTTTGATCTCAGTAGTTGAAATTGGCCTGTTCAGGAGATCTATTTCATCTGGGATAAGTCTAGGAGATTATCTTTGACTTCCATTTCTATGATGACTAATGATGTTGAGCATTTTTTCATATACCTATTGGCCATTTGTATGCCTTCTTTTGAAAAATGTCTATTCAGATACTTTGTCCTTTATGAGATTATTTTTCCCATTGAGTTGTTGGTGCTCCTTAAATATTCTAGTTATTAGTTCCATGTCAGATGGGTACTTTGCAAATATTTTCTTCCGTGCTGTGGGTGTCTCTTCACTTTGTTGATTTATTTGCTGTGCAGAAGCTGTTTAGCTTGTTGTGATCCCATTTGTCAAATTTTGCTTTGGTTGCCTGTGCATTGGTATTACTCAAGAGGTCTTTGCCTGAACAAATTTCCTGAGTCATTTCCCCCGTGTTTTCTTATAATGGTTTCACAGTTCCTAGTCTTAGGTTTGAGTCTTTAATCCATTTGCTTTGATTTTTATATATGATAACAGATAAGAATCTAGTTTCATTCTGCAAATAAATATCTAGTTTTCCCAACACTATTTACTAAAAAGACTGTCCTTTCCCCACAGTATGTTCTTGGCAATTTTTCCAAAGATACGTTCACTATAGACATGTGGGTTATTTTTGGGTTTCTATTCTGTTTCATTGGTCTATATGTCTTTTTATACTGGTTCTATGCTGCTTTGGTTACTACAGCTCTATAGTATAATTTGAAGTCAGGTAATGTGATTCTCCCAGTAGTGTTCTTTTTGCTCAAGATGGCTTGGGCTATTCTAAGTCTTTTGTGTTTCTGTTTAAATTTTAGGATTATTCTTTCTATTTCTGTGAATGATTTCATCGGTATTTTGCCGAGGATTGCATGGAATCTATAGATTACTTTGGGCAGTATTGGCATTTTATCAATGCTTTCAATCCATAAGCAAGAATATCTTTCTATTTTTTTTACAACTTCTTTAATTTCTTTCATTAATGTTTTATAATTTTCATTATAGAGATTTTTCACTTTTTGGTTATGTTTATTCCTAGGTATTTTATTTATAAATGTGATTGCATTCTTTTTCAGATTGTTTACTGTTGGCATATAGAAATGATACTGATGTTTGTATGTTGATTTTGTATATTTCAACTTTACTGAATTTGTTTATCAGTTCCTATAGTTTTTCTGTGGAGGGTTTAGATTTCTATGTATAAGATCATATCATTTGTGAACAAGGATAATTTGACTTTTCCCTTTCCAAGATAGATGCCTTTTATTTCTCTTGTCTTATTGCTATAGCTAAAGCTTCCAGTACTATGTTTAAGTAAAGGGGTAAAAGTAGGCATTCTTGTCTTGTTCCAGATCTCAGAAGTAAGGCTTTCTGTTTTTCCACATTCAGTATGATACTGTGTGTCTAGCATATATGGCTTTTATCATGTTGAGATAAGTAGTTTATATATATAGTTTTTTTTAAGTTTTTATCATGAGGGGATGTTGAATTTTATTAAAAGCTTTTTGCAGCATCAATTAAAATGATCATAAAATTTTTGTCCTTCATTCTGTTGATATATCACATTGATTGACCTGCAATTTTTCAGCTCCAGAATTTCTGCTTGATTTAAAAAAAAATTTTAATCTCGTTGTTAAATTTCTCTGAATTCCTTCTCTGTGTTATCTTGAAGTTCATTGAGCTTTTTCAGCATAACTATTTTGATTTTTTTTTTTTTCTCTGAAAAGTTACATATCTCCATCACTCCAAGGTTGGTCACTGGTAGCTTATTTAGTTTGTTTGGTGATGTCATGTTTTCCTGGGTGTTCTTGATGCTTGTGGATGTTTGTCAATGTATGGCATTGAAAATTAGGTATTTATATTTATTTTAATTTTCACAGTCTAGACTTATTTGAACCTGTCTTTCTCTGGAAGGCTTTCCAGGTATTTAAAGGAAATTGAGTGGTCTGGTCTAAGTCTTTGTTGACTGCAGCTGTATCAGCCTGGGGGTAGGGAGATGCTCCAAGCCTAGTAATGGTGTGACTCTTGCTGACTCCTGGTGGTAGGGCCTTGGTAGACATGGGTGGGGTACAGGAGAATTCCCTGGATTACCAGGAAGTCTTTCACTCTGTTCTTTCACTCTTTGTGCTGGGCTGCTGGAGTTGGGGGAGGAGTGATGTGGGTACTACATATCTAGGCCTGCTCTTTTTCTCTCTGGCCTTCTATTCCTGGAAATGCTATCTAGGAACTAAGTCCTGGACTCAGGTGCTTCAGGAATCTGCTTGGTACTTTATTTTACTTTGGTGGGCCAAACGAAATCCTCTAAATGCTTCCTTTTCCTTTCCCCCAGCTTGAAAGATTTTCTGAGCCACACTGTGTGTAGTTGGGGAAGGAGTAACAGAGGCACTGACCTGGGCACCACTGCTTGTGTCACACTGGGTGACATGTATCCCATGTCCTGTGGCTCTGAGCCAAAACAGCTGCAGGAATTAATCTAAGAGAGCAGCCTTTGTGGCCTAACAGCCTTACAAACTTATTCTAGGCCACAGGCCACTTTTTGTCAGCTGGTAGTGGGGCTAGCCAGAACTAGAGTTTCAGGGTAGAGAATTTCCCTGTGGCTGGGCTGTTCTAAATTATTTCTCTGTGGGTGGTGACAGAATTCTGCCCTGTACCACATTCCCACATGAGAAGACCATCCTGAGTTCCAATTTAAAGTCCCACAATCACTCTCCACCCCGTAGGCACACAGATTCTCTCTACACTTGGCATGGTATAGCACTGTCACGAGATGGGGAAGACAAGGCATAGGAATGCAAGGCTGCCTTTTCTGCCTTCTTTAATGTTTCTTCCCTTGATATAATGTTAATGTTAAAACCTGGTACTGTGATTGCTTTCCTGACTTTTGTTTCTTAACAAGATGCTTTCTGCATAGATAGCTGTTGAATTTGTTGTTCACATGGAGGGACAAGATCTGTAGGTTTCTATTTAGCCATCTTGCTCCACCCACTCCACCCAATATTGTTTCTTAATTTTGTCCCACAGAAATAATAGCTATAAAATCATGAGCTTGATTTGTGCCTAATTTTTTAACACATGATAATATGTTAATTTGTACATCACTCAAATCATTTACCAAATGCATGTAATGAAACTTTGAGAAACACTGAATTAATGTATTCAGAGGTGGTCTCTTAGGCTAAACTCTGCTGGCTTCATGATGATACTAAAATAGAAGAAACTTGGTCTTAGGGTTTAAGGCATCTGTTAAAGGCAGTGATCATTAGAGAAGATGAGCTCATCTTCTTATTTTACGCTAGACTTTCACGTCTAAAATCCAACCACAACTAAGTGGAGGGAGATCAAAGTCCAATTTATTGTGGAATAGCAGACTCAACATTGGTGTGAATATAGGACTTAAGTCTCTGTGGCACACTATATTATAATGATAATTTCATGCAAATTCTTCTTTATAGCCTAAGAACTAATCTGAAAAGTCACTTTTCTCCATGATGTGGTTACAACACCTATTAAACGAAATATATTAAACTTTAAAAAGAACATTCCAGTCCTTGGTAATGGTATGGTAATGCCATTCCGTGAATGGATAGCTGCTTGAGTAGCATCCAGATTTCAAATCCAAGTGTTTTTCAATACTACATGGGTATGCAGAGGCAAACAGGCACTCCCGGGAAGATTCCTCCATCAGGAAGGAGACAGAACAAATCAGGCATAATTTAACCCACTCTTCTTACAAAAAATGCCATACAACAAACCATAACTCTAGCTTCTATAAATTCTATCTCTTTGTTGGATATGCCTTGGTTTGTTTGTTTCTTTCTTTATTTTTCTTCCTTTTCTGCTCCTGTGAAAGATTTTGAACCTCAGGATTGCCTATTCCTGGTCACCTTTCTTGGAGGCATTGTCATTAGCGAAAAGGGCTGGAGTATTTCCAATGGTTGCCTGTTGGCATGCAGGGTGTCCAGATTCCCCCTTTTTTCCTGTTCTTTCTCTTCTATTTCCTTCCTTTTCCTTATTTTATTTTACTTCCTTCCCCCATTCCTTCCTTTCTCTGCCTTCTTTCCTCATCCTCATTCTTACCTTCCTTCCCTGGTTTCATGCTTTCCTTCTCTCTCCCTCTTCCTCTTCCTCCCTTCTGTCTGTTTTTCCTGAGTTCAAGATTTGTTATTATACAGACCTTTATGTCTTTAAAAGATTTAATTAATACCCCAAACTCTCAGAACTTAATGAGATATATACTAATTTTTTATAAATAATACAAATTTATTTCTAAATAGTAATCAAAATAGAAAAAGTCCAATACACCTAGATCTTAAACAAATCTACTGACATTACAAAATAAAAAAAGGACAGTTTATATGATTATTATTTTCAAATTGCTGAGAAAAAATGCTAATGAAAAATGATCCTGAACAATTTTTCCATGTTACATGTTTTGTATTACCATCCCAGAAAAAATAATAATCTCTCTTACTCTCTCTCCTTGCCTCTTATTCCACTGTAATATGAATAACTATCTCATTACATACATCTGGATATGTCATAATTTTTTTAACCAGCTCATATTGGTAGACTCTTGATGTGTTTCTACATTGTTGCTTATATAAGTAGCTGCAGTGAATATTATTAAACTTATTCCTTGGCAAAATTTTGTGAATATTTTCTGATGATAAACTCTTAGTGGATTTTTCAACAAGTGTATGTGTACTTCTGATTTTCCCTAGATGTTGCAAAATTGTCTTCTGGAAAGGTCAGCTCAATCCATGCTACAATAAGGGGGTCATGGACTCAAACTTTCCTGGGGGCAAAAAATGGCATATCCTCATTGTTATGATTTATGTTGCATTCCTTCCTTCTCTCTTTCCTCCTCTCCCTGTCTTCTTTTTGTCATTTGATTTTGTGTTTTACCAATTTTCCCATTTGTCTTTTCATTTTTTACTTAGTGATTTTTATATATTCATAAATTAAGAAAATTAAGCCTTGCCCTTGCTAAGATACTGCAAATATTTTCTCCTAGATTGCCATGTCTTTTAATTTTCTTTAACATACATTAAATAAATTTAACTATGCTTTCTTCCAAATGTTTTAGGTATTTTTAAGTGCCATTTTATATATCACAATAACCATAAAATCTTTTCTTTATTTAAGTTCATTATTTTATCAAAGACGTGTCTTGGAATGAGATTTCTGTATGGGTTTACTGGAAAATGGTTTGCCCATTAGATTATCAATTCAGTTTTCCCTTCATTTTAGGGAATTTTCTGTTCCTATGTAGGGTAGTTTATTCATTTTCTATTGCATACATATTATTTTGTCTCTCGTTGTTTTAGAGTTGTGTTTTTTTTGTTTGTTTCTCTTATTTTTCACCGTGACAATCTCAACCCCCTTTCTTCATTTGGTCAGTAATTTGGTTTTTGTTGTTCTTAATTGCTTTATTTATGTTAAGAGTGTAAAATTTATCTTAGTGCCTACATTTCAGATCATTTATGTTATTTTATTACAGAATCTTTAAGCTGTTTAATATTCTTTCAAAGTTCTTCAATGGTAATTGCAAGGAATTTTAATCTCTCTTGGGGTTATGTTTCTTTCACAGTAGATTCTTCCTTTGGCTGGCTTTCACATTCACCTGCTCCCTTCCTTCCTTCCTTGCCTCTTAGCTCTTCCCTCTTCAGTGCACCTGCATGGGATCTAGGCGGCCTGCACATCAGCATGCTGCTCCTTTCTCACCTGCTCTGTGGCCTGCGGATCCTCCAGGAGCTACCTAGAAGCTGGTTTTCTTTTGGAGGTTGCCTTTGTAGGGGTGTGGGTAGAGTGCCCAGAGCATCCACCATATGTATCCTGTAGGATTTCTCATTCCCGTGTTGCACTGTTGCTCAGCTACCTGCTGTAGTGGGGTCTGGATTCATGTTTTCAATTCAATACAAGACTCAGAACAGAAAGCGTCAACCTGGAAGCTGCTCTGTTCTCTTGTGTTCTTCTCTTTTTCAGCCTTCCAACCCAGAAGGTGTTAAACCCTCTGCAGCCTTCCCAGGGAGGGAAGGAAGGAAGCTCCTTCTTCTTCTGGGAAGCTTGCCTGGGGCTGGAGCATATCTCTCTCCCTTGCTTTATGTTCCCTCCTTTTGTTTTCTGCTTGGGGAAGTTCCTTTTGTTGTCAGTGCTGCTAGAGGTAATTATTTCTAGGCTTTTGATATTAGTTTGGCTTTTCCCTACTGTTTTCCTTCCAGTAGGAAATCTACCTTTCCTTTCACAGGCTACCAACTTCTCCTTGTGTTTAATTATTGTTTGTATTGATGCTCCTTGCTTGTTCATATCATGTTTGGGGGAGAGTAAGGTTTTGACTTTGGCTTCACACCATCCTCTTAAACTCAAGATTGGGTGTACAAAATATTTGATCCTTCTAGGTATTTGCTATGGGTGTCCCATGCACTGAGCCTTTGCCAGCAGCTAGTTTTAAGAATGTATCTCAAGTAATAGTTCTGAGAAGACTTGATATCATGGACTACATATTTGCTTTCCTCCCAAATTCACGTGTTAACGTCCCAGCTCCTAATGTTACTGTGTTTAGAAATAAAGCATTTTAGAGGTAATTAAGGTGGAATGAGGTCATAGAGTGGGAACTTAATCTGATAGGACTGTACCTTTGTAAGAAGAAGAAGACAGAAATCTCTCTCTCTGCAATGTGAGGCCACAGTGAGAGGCAGCTGTCTATAAACTAGAAATCAGGTCTTCACCAAAAACTGAATTAGCCAACACCTTTCTTTACCTGGGACTTCCAGCCTCCAGAACTGTTAGAAATAAATTTGTATTGTTTAAGCCCCCAGTCTATGGTATTGTGTTACGACAGCCCAAATAGACTGACATACTTGATTTACACTTAGTTCTTGCTTTGGGGAGACAAAAGTACAACTAATTGTAAGCTATTTATTACTCACTTAATTTATTTCCTCCCAAATAGCACCATTCATAAAGCTGCTACTTGACCACTGACCTCTCTTGTACAAATACTATAGATATATACCTTTGCACCCTGCCTCCAAAGTCAAATAGTGACAAATGATTAAGTTGACAAGAATATACTTGTGGAAAATCTGTGTGCTCTTACAGAAGACCCTTTCCATGGCAACACACCTCTTCATGTATTGATTGGGAATGTTCTACTCTAATCAAAATCAGAAACTGTCTTTGCTAGGAAAAGAAAGGCTGTGATGATAGCTGGAGGTGGGCAAAAGATCCTGATATTTATAAATGCTTCTTTTTCATTTAACCAAGGGATGGACCTCCATTCCATTATCAGTCAGAATAATACCTCTACAGACAACCCAAGATTTAGGAAGAAAAGCCCTATGGATAAAAACCCAATAGGTATTTCTGTGCCTCTCACCTACTGGGATACAAGTGGAATGAGGCATACTCACAGTTTATTAGTGATAATTCTAGCTTTCTTAGGGAAAAAGGACAAAAATGGGTGGTACTCTGCCTTGGGGCTACCTCGAGCAGTTGCCCCACCTGGGAAGAAGGACAGGGGCAGGCTCAGTCTTAGTGCCACCCCACCTTACGTATCCTGAGTAACTGACTGCCACTCACTTCTGAGGCAAGGAGAAAGGCCCCAGGAGCCTGTCAACCCACGAACAATAGGATTTAGAAAGTAACTTAAACCTAATTACCATGCCCTTAGCTGTCCAACAAAGGGTCCTATGGTAACCTCTGAACCTGGAGGACGGCCCCACCCAGACAGTATAAAACAGAACCCCAGACTATTACCAGAGCCTTTTCTTTGTTGCAAGAATGGGGCAAGCGTGAAACAAAATTTGTTGTTTATTAAGGAAGAGAAACAGAGATAGGTTAATAGACCAAAAGATCCACGCTTCATAGACGGTGAACAGGCCAGGGGCCACTGAGGACTTCCCAGGTGCTGCCTCATCCGTCAACTGAGCTGGATTCTGATCACATTCTTACACGTGTGTGGCTTTGTCTTTCCCCTCTGCAGGCCTCTTTAAGCTTCTAATTCCCATTCAGCCACATTATGCATTCTCCACCCCTCCAGGGTTTGGCAGGAATGAAATGAAAACTAAGGAGTCCCTTCTCGGCTGGGGCTGCCAGCGCTTATCTTAGATCAGGGTCTTTCCAGCGGGAACAAAATAAATAGGTCGCCCCTAACACCCCCGCCCCCACCCCCACCCAGTCACATACCCTTTGTGGGTTTGTTTCTCTACCGGCAACCAGCTAAATCCGTCCACAGCAGGGTCCTACCAATCACAGAGATGTGTACTTTTTCCAGAAGAGTCTCTTGATTCTTTTACTCTAATAGGGTTTTAACTATGTGAGGATCCCCCAGTGGGGTCAGCTTCCGTTTTTTCAATGGTTCTTTATGTGAAATCTTTCCTAAGGAAGGCATTTACTGCTGGAAATAACCAAGTTCATCAGACACACGTAAGGATCCTAAAAGAAAGTACCTTTGATTGTCGGCATGAAATCTCGCATGATTATGTATATAGTTCTTTGGTCAAAGGATAATTTAATCCTATACATTCCTAATTATGGATGTGCTTCATTGTTTCCACTAGACTGTGCCCTCTTGAGATGTTACATTTTCCTAAATCACATAATTTATTCTGGACACTTAATAAAATCTAATGTGTATCAACTTATCTATATGTGTGAGGCAAGCTGCATTCAGGAAATCACCTGCAGACTTACTGGAGCAGCTGAGGAAGGTTGTCAGAGGGCTCCGAGCTGGAAATAACAGGCCTCATTTCTGCTAAGCTAATTCCGTTTCTGGTTTTGGCCCCTCAGTACCCATTCCTTTAGCTTCAAAGAAAAATGATAGAAATGTTCCTACTAGAAGTTTCTAAACATCCAGTATTAAATTACAGCCCACTTGCCATTCAGATTGTCCTCACAAAGTCCTATCTGGACCTTCCTCTTTGAATGGCTTTGGATTTAACCATTTTTATGCCTTCTGAGAGTCCCTGTACTCTGAAAGAGCGTCCAGGCCATACTGACCAAACACCAAACTGAAGCTGCAATTAGACTCGGCCAGAGGCATTTTGCTACAGAGAACTGTGAGAAGCTGATGTTGTGCCCTGCACACAGGGGCTTATTTCCACCTTTTAGATTACAGGCTTACGAATGTGTGTCCATGGTGTTTTTATTGTCTGAAGAAGGTCGCTTTCCTTAAGAAATAAAGGAGATCATGGGCCATCTTCTAGTCTGGCCAAACCCCCTTCACAGATGTGAATGCAGGCCCCAGAGGAGTGGCATGTCTTTTTTGGGGAAGCAGGCATGGTGTTGGGACTGAAAGATTTCTGAATTCCACTTCTGGACTATTTCCATTTCATCACCCAACATGGGTGACAGCAGTGAGAGGGCCTCATGGGGACAGGCAAAGCGAGGCTGGAGTTTGGTTTGTGGCCCCAGAGAATAGGCCTGACTAGTCAACTTGAATCCACTTGAAAGCAGTGGACTCAAATGTCTTCCATATCCCTGAGATGAGCTGGGAGGAGGCGCAGATGAGAAAACTCATTGACAATGAAGAGAGTACTTGGTGCCACATGACAGGGACTCCTGTGATCTGCACCCTCAGTGGCTGTGGCTGCAGCACAGGGGTGGCGGGCTGAGGCTCTACCCTCCCCCAGGATCTGAGCCTCTTGTGGTTTCGACCATGTTCCCCCCATTGGACACCTTAGGGTCAAAGAAAGCTTGGTGGTTTGGTCCTGCTTTCTAATGATTTGCA
Organism: Perodicticus potto; assembly: GCA_963574655.1. Classification (NCBI taxonomy): domain Eukaryota; kingdom Metazoa; phylum Chordata; class Mammalia; order Primates; family Lorisidae; genus Perodicticus; species Perodicticus potto. Next base: position 27,040 of record CAUYRH010015568.1, on the reverse strand, counting down.
TGATTTGGAATGGAATGTAAGGGAATAAAGAGATTTTAAAAATGAGATAGCACAAAGCTTCATGGCTTCCTCAGGCTCCAGAGAATCTAGGGGCCCCAGTAGTAAAAGGGGGGGGGTCAATCAGCAGCAGTTGGGTCTGTGATGATGTCACCTCACACCCCTCGTAATGTGGTCTCAGGAGGCTTCTCTAACACAAGCCACAGCAACAGCCCCTCTGAGGGCTGACGTGTCTTGCAGAACCCCTGGGTGCGGAGCATTTTAACTGGCCTTTTCCTTCAAACTTGATTGATTTCTGACTGCTGAATTTTGCTTTTGTCTTGACTGCTGGTATCTCCAGGTATTGTGATCTCTCCCATAGTCAAGAATGCTGTGAGCTGTGATGCCATGGCACTCTACTGAGGACAATAAAGTAAGAGTCTGTCTCTAAACAAAAAAAGAATGCTTTGCATGTTTCAGAATTTTGACAATAGAGTGGCTTTCTTAGCTCCCTGAGGAGGCTTTAGGCTTCTTCTCTTTCTGCATCTCTCAGAATATCACAGATACTCCTGCAGTTGTCAAACTGACTTCCTTCTCTGTGTGAAAACAGTGCCTCCAATGAGAGGATGGGCGCTGTGGGCAGTAAATAATGGCCCCACACCTGCTTTAGCTTCTGACATTTAGTCTTTTGTTCTAGGAGACAATTCAGAAAACTCTTCTCCTTCATAGAAAAAAAATCGCATCCAGAATTTTCCTTTCAGGCAAGGAAATCTTAATCCTGTTTTCTCTTCATGTATTTTACCAAACTAAAGATTCTGTCACATAACCTCTTCAGCAAAGTAACAATTCACCTTTGAGGAGGAGGCAATCCAATTTTGATTTATTGATCTCAAGGCACAATGGTTTTCTTTAAAAAAAAAAAAAGTGTACCCAGTCTGTATGCGATTGTCAAATAAAAGTCGGAAGACTAGGCTTCTAAAGGGGAAAAATCCAACAGTTTAATTTCTTCTTTTTTATAGATTACACAGACATTTTTGCTTGTAAAAAGAAAATCTTTGAAAGTTCAAAATAATGCAGCTAGAAGCGGGAACACCCTCCCCCACAAGGCCCCCAAACCTATTGCTTCCTTTGAGCAAATGGAAGGAGTTATATTAAAAGCTTACCCTCAATTTTCGGCTTTCTGATTCTATTTCATTTAATGTGGTTGCTATTTGGCTGACTTCAATAGAACATTGATTACTTGTGTGGTTATAAACCTTGGAGAAAGAAAGAAGACAGGTTCTTATATACCAGTTAAGTGTCGTCCTTTATGGAGCGACTGCTATTAGACATGGGGTAGCTGGAAGTGTGCACATGTGCTGGGGGAAAGGAAGAGACTGCTTCTGAAGTTTTTATTATGTAAGGAGGAAGTTATATTTATTTTGTGGCTAACTTGTTATATTTTTATCTAACATTGAGGAAATAGAGATGAACTGAATAATCAATGCCCCCACAATTGCTATTACCTTGGATGAAAGCCAAGTTCAGGCACAGAAGAAATACATTTGCTTGTTAGTCACTAGACAGCATTACCAACCTGAGATCACTCAAATTGTAACCCCTGCCTGAGGTTTCATTGGTCTTGGCAGTATGAATTCAGGATGCAAATTGGCATGATTGGCACCAGGTTGTGGTTCAAATTCATAAGGGAGACAGTTTTTAAACCTCTGTGTATTCACTCCAAAGTTAAGACACCCAAGTCTCCTAAGTTTTTTGCAGCAGCTTTCGTTGATGCCTAGGCCATCCCCCAGGTCTACCTCCCAGTCCTACTACAGCTACAGAGGACAGCACCGATATACTGATGATTCCCCTCTGCATCTCCCTGCTTCTCCACTAGAGGCACCAGTGCATCTGGTCATGCCCAAGCAGAAGACAGTGGACGGGGCCTGAGCATGTGGAAGTCCGAGTTATTTGCTTATTGATTGCTCTTCACAAAGAACACCTCCCAGGGGTAAACTTCAACCAGTGAGTAAAGGGTGTAACTGGATGGCAGTCCAGCTTCCCTGCTTTGATGGGACAATTCTGAAGTGCCTTCTCCACGGTTCCGCCAAGGGTCTCCAGTGGTTCTAGCCCTAGTTTCTTGGAGCAATTGTCTGCTCGTTACCATGCGCCAGTGGTTGCCTTCCCTGCCCTGTCTCATTTCTACACTTGCTTGCTTGAACTGCCTGGGATTGCCTCTCAAGTAAACCACTTGAGCTGAAGATCGGTCTCAGGATATGCTTTTAGAGGGACATAAACTTGTCTGGCTAGACTGTCTCCTCACAGTTCACTGCAACCTCACATTCCTGGGTTCAAGCAATCTTCCTGCCTCAGTCTCCTGAGTAGCTAAGACTGTATGTGTGTGCTACCACACGTGGTCAATTTTTCTATTTTTTTGTAGAGATGGGCTCTTGCTCTTGCTTAGGCTGGTTATGGAACTCCTGATCTCAAGCAGTCCTCCTATCTTGGCCTCCCAGAGTCTAGAATTACAGGCATGAGCCACTGCACCAGGCTGGCACTTTCTTAAATCTTTTTTAACTTCACCTGAGGGTTTAGCTCTTGGTTGTCTTATACTGAACTCTGCTTAGGGATTATTTTTTCTTTCTCAGTGACACATAATAATGGAGTCATTCTTAACAATTGAAGATAATTTAATAACACACTAGTAGAAGGAAAGTAAAACTCTTCTAGCATGTCACAAATGCATTGAATGTGCAGAATGAGTTGTTGGCTTTCCCCCTGAAAATCAAGTTTTAAATAGTTCTGAATTGGTCTGTCCGGACTGATCTAGCATCATGTTATAGGTCTCAGGTCTTTTCACAGAGTTCTAAAAATGGGAAATAATAGATATCAGTTTTATTCCAGTATTTCTTTTTCTTTAAAACATTTCAGAGTCTCACTCTGCCATACAGGCCAGAGTACTGTGGCATCAGCCTAGTTCACAGCAACCCCAGACTCCTGGATTCAAGGAATCCTCCTGCCTCAGACTCCTGGCTGGTTGGGACTATAAGAAACAACCATAAGGCCCAGTTAATTTTTCTAATTTTAGTAGAGATGAGGTCTCACTCTTGCTCAGGCTAGTCTCAGACTCCTGAGCTCAAGGGAACTACCTGTCTCAAACTCCCAGAGTGCTGGGATTATAGGCGTGAGCCACCGTGCCTGGCCTATTTCATGATTATAAAATGCAGACTGCCAGGGATCTTACCAATTCTGCTGAATGGGAATCTGTAATTGGTGGGGCCTGTTAGTCTGCAGTTGAACAAATTGCTCGAGTGATTCTTATGGACATGGAAGCTTAAGAGTCACCTGCTTACAGGCAGTCCCTAAGTTACAAACATCTGCCTGACAAATGACTCACAAATGGAGGCTATTACAGGTAACAGCCAAATGTACCTGTTTCAACTAACATGTAAATTCTACTTAAGAACAAACCTACAGAATTTATCTTGTTCATAACCCGGGGACTGCCTGTATTAACTATTTTCCATTAAAACGGCAACTTTAAGCTTCCTGGACTTCTACTATCTATTGACTACTAGAAATTTTATTCATAGTGTAAAAGTTACAGCTAAAATTAATAAAACTGAAACACTGGGAAGAGTATTTGGTCAATAACATAATCTCTTTCTTGCTAAATGACCACAATATCCATAATTCCAGACAAAATTGCTGGAAAAGCACTTCATTTATTAATTCAGCAAATTCTTTTTTTTTTTTTTTTTTTTGCGGGTTTTGGCTGGGGCTGGGTTTGAACCCACCATCTCTGGCATATGGGGCTGGCGCCCTACTCCTTTGAGCCACAGGTGCCGGCTGCCCAATTCAACAAATTCTTATTTGAAGCCTTTAACGCATCAGGTTGATAAATAAAAGTCGTCCTAACTCAACTGACAGTATAAAGACCTTGGAGTCGAGGTGGTGCGTGTAAGTCTGAGGTCTGAATCCTGATTCTGCTATTCATTAACGGAGGGATTCCAAGCATGTTATTTAACCTCACAGTGGTTTAGGTTTCTGCTATGTAAAAAGCAGAGAATGACTTACTTCACAGGTAAGGGATACACAGACGGTGCCAAAAAAGTGTATACACATTTTAATAAAGGAAAAAACAGTATTAAAATTGTAATACTCAATATATACAAATAACAAAAGATATATGCAAGTCACATTTCACTTCTGCAATCATAAGAGGTGTTCAATGTGGTCACCATCAGCGTCTAGACACTTCTGATACGGCGAACTGCTGCTTGAGCAACGCTGAGCAAAGCGTCCACTTATATTGTTGGCATGCCGTGTCAATTTCTTCCTGAAGAAAGTGTGGCCAGTGTAGCTGCCTTTCTATGGTAAACCACATCCTGTAGGGTCCTGCATCGGTAGAAGTCGGGGGCTATTAAGTCAGGAGAATGTGGGGGAAACTCAGCTGCACCTCTTCATCTTGTCCCTTGTTCTGGCACCGTCTCATCAGGGTAAGCCCTCATGCCTAGGGGCACATATTCTTGTTCTGCTAACTCCTGTCTCCCAGGCACACTGTTTGGTAGACTTCTGCGGGGATCATGTCAACTGTTACCACAGCAGAAGCAGCAGAACTTGTTGCTGTGTGGGGCATCCTGGACCTTCCCCTGTGCGCATTGTACACAGGACAACCCATCTCACACGGCTCATGAATATGTGCAGTCAGGTGTGCTGGAGCTGCTGGCTGCTGCATACGCACGCCTCCATTGTCATGGTACCTCCACAACATTCTTCAATTTCAGATACCACCTCAAAACCATCTCGCATGCCTCCAATGACAACCATGCTTCTGCTATTTTCTTTGACCTGACTGCGGCATGGTGACACTAATTAATTAATTGATTAATGCCATCTTTTGGGCAAATGTCACACCACACATTGTCACACCACACAATTCAACTTTGAAAATTAATACATAGATAGCATCTCTTAAATAAATGTGTACACCATTTTTGGTACCCTTGGTAATGATAAGGCACTGTAGTGGGGTGTGTTTGACTGTAATAAAGGCTCATAAAAAGCCATTCTTTCAGAATCAATCAAATGTACTATCAGGGCAGGGAAAAACACAAGGCAGTTAGAGGAGCGGTTACATCCCTGTATCCTGGAGACAGACTTGCCTGGTTTCAATCCTGGCTCTTCCACTGCCCAGCTGTGCAGCACTGGGCAGGCCACACACCTCTGCCTCTCCCTGCACAACTCTGGTTCTTGCCTTTGACTTTCACATGTCTTATTCCCAATAACCCCTTTGTTTTTGTAACCCCATCTAGGTGTCTGCTTCTCAGAGGACCCAACCCACATTTGGAGGCTTGTGTTAGGATGGAAGCAGACATCATGCTCATAGTCTGAGGGGCGAGTCATAGGGAGGGGAGATGGCAGTAACTGGTGAGGCAAAGCCCAGGAGAGACTAGGCCCAGGAGATCTCTGAGGGCAGAGACCTGGGCAAGAGCGTTTTGCTGCTCATGTTCTGCTCATAGGAAGCATTTTAACTTTTGGGGGTTAATGCTATTTATTTTCATATCCCTGTTGTCCTATTTTGTAAGTGAATATCCTCTGAGTTTATCATCTTTGTTTAAAAATTAGTCCACCAGAATGAGTCATGGCAGAAACATTGACAGGAATAAGAGACTGACTCATTCTGTGGATGATTAAGCCAAGAAGAGATCTTTGTCGACCCCACCGGCACCCTAAACTTTATTTTCTGTTTGCTAAACAATGTAATTTGATTACACTTAAAATACTGTGCTTCCTTATTTTTCCCTATTATGTAAATTACAAAGATATATACATGCTTGTCTCTGTGAAGATTGGCTGACTGTGACCAGAGCTGGCTTTGAGCTGCTCGTCATGAGATGGGGCTGGGTTTCCTTCCCACCATCCTGCTCATATGTGGCAGCACCTTTTCAGACAGTGCCAAAGGTCTGGGCTGCAGTGAAGGTGCAGAATTTAATTAAGAAAGAGTGAGGTTGTTGGACTTAATAATAAATTCTAGGTGATGTTGATAGACAATCGCCATCATTTCTGAGAACCTACTGAACACCCATTGGGCCATTTTGCACTGGTTACATCGTAAATAAATGCTGAGCATCTGGCATGTGTCTAACTCGTCACAGGGGACAAAGAAACAACTGTATATGAGATCAAGTCTTGGCCTCCAAAGGCTTACAAGATTACCACTCAAAGTGATTAAAGATAGTTCTGGGTTAGTAGAGGGCATCTAACCCGCTCTTGTATGGGGGTGGTTTCAAGGACATATTTCTGGAAGAAGTGACATCTGGAAGAGCCTTGAAGGATGAATAAGCATGGCCAGGAAGAGGGGGTCCCAGGAATGGCAGCAGGTGTCATGGCCCAGAGCAGATGGCACGTGACTAGCTGAAAGTTCAGCCAAGAATCACTGCAGTAGATCAAGGTGGCTGGAGTTTAGAGGACGAAGGAATGTCATCAAAATGGTGTGAGACCAGGGGACCTGCGGTTAGTGGCTGCCGAGGGGAGACTGAATTTAAGGGGAGAGACTACAAGTGGGAAGAGCAGTGAGGAGGGGGGACTTTCTTCCCAGGCAGGGGTGGGCTACTTTACAGATTCTTAAATAGTGAGGCAGGACCCCACAAGTGAACAGTCCACAAGAGATCATGCACAGAAATGACACAGGCTACTTCTGGGACTGGCACCTCACATACCCTCTACCATCATCTCTGTGTTCCTGGCCCTCCTCTGCCAGGCTTTGGGCAGAGGCTTGCAATCATGAGTGAGCGTCACAATCCCCTGGCCAGCCTGGTAAAAGACACATTTCTGGATCCTCTCCCTGAGCCTCCTATTCAGTCAGTGTGTGGTAACACCCAGGCACTTGCATTTCTTTATAAATTTCAGGTTAATATGAGGGTACAGACAAGGTCACAAAATTTGAATTTGTTAGGTAGAGTCCCTCTTGTAGTTGTGTCCTACACCCCAAAGATGTGCCATATTCCCCGACATTGTGCCCATTAAGTGGGAGCACCCTAGTGTCCCCCATTCCCCTCTCCTCAACTTGAATTAAAATGAGTTTTTCTCTTCTGTGGCTTGATTATATCATCTATTTGTTTCATACTAGTATTGAGTACATCGGATATTTGCTTTTCCATTCTTATGATACTTTACTAAGAAGAATGTGTTCCACCTCCATCCAGGTTAATACAAAAGACGTAAAGTCTCCATCTTTTTACGGCTGAATAGTATTCCATGGTATACCTACACCACAGTTTGTTAATCCATTCCTGGGCTGATGTGCATTTAGGTCGTTTCCACATCTTGGTGAACTGAGCTGCAAGTCTTTATGATAGAATGATTTTTTTCTTTTGAGTGAATGCCTAGTAGTGGGATTACAGGGTCAAATGGGAGGTCTAATTTGAGTTCTTTGAGGATTCTCCATACTTCTTTCCAAAAAGGTTGTATTAGTTTGCAGTCCCACCATCAGTATAGAAGTGTTCCCCTCTCTCCACATCCACGCCAGCATCTGCAACTTTCGGAAATCATGATAGGACTAATCTTACTGAAATTGGGCGATAACTCAGGATAGTTTTGATTCTCATTTCTCTGATGATTAGGAACAATGAGTGTTTGTTCATTGTTTATTTTTTCATATGTCTGTCTTCCTCAAGGAAGGTTCTGTTCATGTCTCTTGCCCAGTAGTAAATGGGATTGTTTGCTCTTTTTTTGTTGATTAATTTGAATTGCCTATAAATCCTGGTTATCAAACCTTTGTCAGATTCATAACATGCAAATATCTTTTCCCATTCTGAAGGTTGTCTATTTGCTTTAATTGTTGTATCCTTAGCTGTGCATAAGCTTTTGAGCTTAATTAAGTTTCATTTGTTAATTTTGATTGTTGTTGCAATTGCCGCTGATGTCTTCTTCATAAAATCTTTCCAGAGGCTGACATCCTTTATATCCTTTCCTCGTCTAATTGCATTAGCTAGAACTTGTAGAATTATGTTCAGTAGTGGTGGTGATAGAAGACATCCTTGTCTGATTTCAGTTCTAAGTGGAAAAGTTTTCAGTTTTACTCTATTCAATATGATATTAGTTGTGGGTTTGTTGTAGATGGCTTCAATCAGGTTAAGAAATGTCCCACCTATGCCTATATTCTTAAGTGTTTTTGTTAGGAAAGGATGCTGAATTTTGTCAAAAGCTTTTTTGCATCTATTGAGATGCCCATATATATGGTCTTTGTTTTTGCTTCTATTGATATGGTGAATTACATTTATGGATATGCATGTGTTAAACCAGCCTTGCATCCCTGGGATAAAGCCTATTAGATCATGATGTATAATTCTCTTAATGTATAGCTGTAATCTATTGACTAAGCATTTATTGAGTATTTTTGCATATATATTCATTAGTGAAATTGGTCTGTAGCTCTTTTTAGTTGGGTGTTTTCCTGGTTTTGGGATTAGGGTGATGTTGCTTCAAATAACATATTGGGGAAGGTTCCTTCCTTCTCAATGTTTTGGACTAGGTTCTGTAGTATAGACACAGGCTCTTCTTTGAAGGTTTGATAGAATTCTCGTGTGAAGCCACCTGGTCCAGGGCTTTTTGTTGTTGTTATTGGAGGCTTTTTTTTATTGCTTCTGCAGTCTCAGTGCTTGATATTGGTCTGTTCAAGAGATCTATTTCTTCTTGCTTTATTCTAGGGAGAGAGTGTGATTCCAGGTCTGGGTCCATTTCCTCTGCATTGTCAAATTTCTGGGAATAGTTTCTTGTTGTACTCAGAGATAAACTCTTGTATCTCCTGTGATATCTATTCTCATTTTCCCCTTTTCATTTCTGATTGAAGTTATTAGAGATTCTAATTTTCTGTCTAGTTAATCTTGCCATAGGTTTATTGATTTTATTTTTCAAAGAACAAACTTTTATTTTTCTTCTTGTTCACTTCCTTCTTTTTTTTTCTTTCTCACAACCTTTATTTTACATCACCTTGTCTCAGAGCAAGTGGAGTGCCCTTCTGTGCTGATTTTCCTCAGTTCCAGACTTCCTTGTTGGCTTCTGTAGTCTTACTGTACCCCCAGAGTGATGTCCGTGGATGGGTTCATCCAGACAGAGGTGGTGTTTTCTTTTCCCTGCCCCTTCATGAGTGATTATTAAGATGTTTCTAGTCTGCCATCTTGGTCCACCCTCAGCACTTGCATTTTTGAAAGTTATTAGGTGATGCTGTTGCTATGGTCCAGGAACCACATTTTGGTTTCTGAGTCCCTAAGAAATGTGTGTGAGAAGGAATGATCCTGGGTTCCCAAGTGACTGCGTGGAGCATCCTCACTTAGAATCACTTTGGAGTGTGAAATGAATAAGGAAAGTGTCCCATGGATGTGGGTGGGTGAAAGTGAGTACCATGTTGTCTTTTCTGGCAGACCTTTGCAATTCTGCTCCTTTTCCTTGCAATGTCCAGCATGTCTCCACCCCCAGGCAGCTCATCCTACTCATGCTACAGGTCCCAGTCTGGTCATATTTCTATCAGTATGGCTACTCAGACAAAGTCCTAGCTGGTTGCCTGCCCACATACTGCCCTCTGCATTATACAAAATACATACATGTATTATAGTATTGTTCTATTTTATAACCTATTATTCTAAGTTAGCTGTTTTTAAATTTTCCCAAATTTTGGTTGTTTTTGCATCCCTCTAAAACTATATTTACAGTTGACTCAATAGTGATTCATTCTAGTCCAGTGTCTTATTTCCATGAATCACTGTAATAGTTGATGAACTATGTCCAAAGAGTGCCTACCCCTCAGAACAGGCTCAAGAGTACAGAAAGTAAGTTTATTGTTTCACTGATGAGATAAAAGTGGAAAAATCTCTCTGAGAAAGACTTTTTATATAAAAAAATGATAGAAGCCCTTGCAGGATGTCCAGCATCAACACAGCTGAGACCTGAAACACAAGATCTCCATGCTAGTGGAAGGAATCTATTGTAGAAGAATGGAGAATGTAAGTTGTGAGAGTATATGAGACACTTAATTATGAAGAAAAATGTAGTGGCTTAAAGTGGTGGAACAACAATACTTTCCTTTTAAAATGGGAAAGGTGTGTGTTTGAAGCCCCACAGGAAGGAACTGGTGGAAATAACGATACACACTAAGCTGGAAAACTGGAAATAATTAAAGAGGCAGGGTGTTGGGTGATACAAAAGAGAAAGATATACAGAGCAATACTAAGGTTGATTTTGGAAGGCCACTATGGTAAGACAGAAGAGGATGAAGAGGGGAGTATAGCCTGTCAAGGATCATTTTAGTGGAGAAGATGGTCATTTGGGGAATTTCCCCTTTAGTGACCTTGATTTTCTCAGCAAAGTGGGACAATCCGCAAGGAGAGCGATTTGGAGACACAAAATAAAGGGAAGAAAGAAATGAGGCTGGGGAGAAAAAGAATGAGAATAGGGCAAGTTTGGAACAGTTACTGTAAGTATGCTTGAGTAATCAGAGATGACTTATAGGAACCATTAAACACCGGACATTAGTAACATATTTTATCCTAGAAATAAAACAAAGATGACTTACATTCCTAGAACAGGAAGCTTGGTCTTCCTCTGAAATGATCCCACTGTTGCATCTTTTCTCCCTGAGAACTAGTTCCGGTACTTTGTTCTTGCACACCTCAGCTTTGCTTTGTATTCTTCCTCATACGGCCTTCCTTGGCCATTCCATAATCATCCCCTTTTAATATTTTGGGGATTCACGTTCCCCACCTCTCAACTTGGCGAAGAGGGCTTTCTGCAGCTTCATGTTACTTCAGCAAATGTCTATGGAATGCCATCAGGTTCCAGAAGCTGCAGGGAACGGTGAGGCTGCGACTATGAATTAAACATTATGCCTGCCCTGGAGGTTTTTGCAGGCTGCGTGGGAAACAGACTCACAGATACATCATTTCATCACCACACAGTTGGTGCTGTCATGGAGGCCTAAGTCTTAAATGATCATTAGTAGTCAGACTAATGGTATACATTCATTCTCCAAATATTTTGTGAGTACCCCCCATGTATTATGTGATGTGAGCCTCTGGCAATATAGTGGAATAGGTGACAGCTATGGTTTTTGCTTTTGGGATATGTGCTTTAAGGAAAATAAAAAAGTGTGATATGAAGGAGAGATCAGAAAGGGGAGTGATTTAGCCTGAGTGATTTGAGATGGGCTCAAATAGGTAGGGTAAGTAGGGGAGCTTGAGACCCAAATGAGGAGTTATGTCCAAAGATTCAGGAACAGATGTTTCTTCCCATGGGGCACCTGCAGCAAACTGGCTCGAAGGCTAAGCTTCTGTCTTTTGGCCTGTTCAAGTAGCAGAAAGGCCAGTGGAACTGAAGACAAAGACATGAATGAGTTAAAGTAAACTGATATCAGAACAAAGACAGCAAGGTCAATAATAAAAACCCTAGAGGGAAGAGGGATAGTGGATTAAGACTATGTGGGCCATTATATGGACATTGGATTATATCCCACATAAGACTAGGAGTAAGGGGGATTTTGAGGAGGGGTGAGGTATTATATTCTTATTTTGCAAAAGAACCACTCCAGCTTCTGTGAGACCTTACCTAGTAAGGAACCAAAGATGAAGCCAGGGAACCCAACAGAAGTTAAGGAGATAATTGATGTGAAAGGTAGTTTTTAACTGGGAGTTGGGGGGAGTGAAGGAGATTGGAGATATGACTGCATCTATTAAAAATAGACCAATAAAATTTGGTGATGAATTTGGATGTTTGGGATAAAGAGAAGAGTAAAGACACTTTCAAAATTATGGATCTGATCATCAGAAATGATAGAATTAGCATTTGCTAGAGAAGGAAGACAAAAAAATTATAGATGGAGAAACAGATATTAAACACCAGTTTAAAAAGGTTAAACTGGAAATGTCAACGAAACATTCAAGTGGAAAGACTTATTAGAAAAATCTAGAGTTCAGGGTAGTTGTCAGGAATTAAGACTTGAGTTAGCCGTTCTTGGTGATTCGTTTGTTGAGGTAGGAAAAGGAGAAAATCAGAGGCAAAGAGGCAGGTGGTTTAGAGGGGGAAAAACCTCTAAATAAGGACCCAAGAGACTTATTTTTAGTCCTGATTATTCACTAAGTTACTATAAAAACAACAGATAAGTTATCTAACCCCAATTTCTTCATTTATAGAACAAATGGGTGTGATAGGATAAATTACCAATCACCTCCAAATTAAACACTAAAAAATATCCATAATATTAATATACAGGGTGGACATAAAGTTTGTGTACAATTTAAAATAGCTTAACATAGTTTAACATAAATCAATAAGAAAAACAAGGTGAATATTTGGTTAGAAATACAGCCAAAAGATGTTAACATATAATTCTCCAAAGAAAAATAAGAATAGCAATAAATAACCAAAATAGTTTTGGCACTCAGCTTCAATAGTGTTACTACCTTTTAAAAAAACTAGCTATACAATAGGAACAATAAAACACATTTAACAAACTGAAACAAGAAATATAAAAAGTTTATGTAAATGAGAAATGCAAATGCTAGGAAAGATTTATAAAAGATTATTTTGGAAGACTCATTGTAAGGATGGCCTAAGTTTAGCTTAATTAATCCCAATAAAATATGTACTGATTTTTTCTTTTTTGGTAGAGCAAGACAAAGTAATTATGAAATTTGTGTGGAAAAATAAACATTACTATATCCAAGGAAATTGTATAAGTGAGCTCAATCGATATAGAGCTCCTTTCTGGTTAAAGTGGATGAACAGAGCTGTAACATCTGAATCGCTAATGGGTGGGAGAGTATAATAATGCATAACTGGGTGGGGACTTTCCTCCAATCCCCCAAGTCACCACCCTTTAGAAAGAAATGACAAAAACAGAAAATCTTGTGTGGGTACCAGGTGATATTAAACTACTCAAGATTTTACTTCTGGGTAGAGTGCTAGAGTCGAGTTCTCTTAACAGGTGATATTTATGTTGCATATAAATTACTTAGTTTTAATAATTAAATCAACAGTAAGTTACTTCATGATAACATGATTGAATAAAAACAAATGAGCAGGTCTCTAAACATACAGATAGGTGTCTCCTTCTTAGCCTTCAAGGCCAAACAACATATAGTCACAAGGTAAAGAAAAAAATAAAATTCCCTTTTCAGCACAGAAGAAATATTGCTTCCATTCTAACAGGAAATTGAGAAAAGATCAAAATACAGGATGGGATTTACTGGATTATTAGAGAGCTCTAACCCCAGCCCTGATAGAAGGAACATAAGTCAAGGAACTCCAAAGGACGACTGTTGGTTACATTGGGAGGTTAGGGTAGGGCCTTTACTTGGCCAAAGGGATCTCTGCTCTGATAGAAATCCCCCAGCAAAGGACATGCATGGAAGGTCAGGTGTAGTGAAACTACAGCAGATGCTTAGGCTGGGGAAACGGGCCAGTGATGGGAAAAGAATGTGGCCCACAGATATTTAATTTGCTGTCCTATTATTTTTCTTGGCTTCTGTTGAACCCAGATGGCAATCAGAATTTTCCGTAGCACACAGAATCTGCATGAGAACAGAAGGCTGGTTGCTTTGCAAATGAGGGAAATGGAAAAATCTGACCTACTTATCTGTAAGCCCATACTTCTTGTGTATTTATGACAACCTATGTATTCTAATCTAGAAAGCATGGTATTAGGCTGTCAATGCTAACTTCTTCCTTAGTGTATGCAAAGTTACTAGTTATTGAGAATCTTTTGGGAATAGGAAGTATATATATCAAATCCTCATAGTAAAATGAACATCCAATCTTCATCCAACGGGAAAGTGAGGCTTGAAGAAGTTAAGTAACAAGTCCAAGGTCATGTAGCCAAAAAGTCATGGACCTGAAATTTTAATCCAGATGCCACTCACCTGCCTACAGGCAGACCTATGTTTTAAAGCTGAGTAACAGTGGCAGGAAGAAAATTTAGGAAAGCCCAGAGACAAACACTGATACTTCACATTCTAAAATAACACTGGATGAGTGCAAAGTGTTGAGGCTGGATGGGAATTTGTGTCAGTGGAGCCTTTCATTGTGCAGATATATTTTGCAGGAAGTTAAGTGATGCACAGTTAAAAGCGCAGGACTAGCTGATGGTAGGCACAACCGGGGGGGGAGGACATCACAGTTCCTCTGTTCAAGTCGGTGCTCTCTTTACCTAGGGTCTGTCTCAACAGGTATTTCTTAGAACATCTACAGGAAGCTGGTACACAGACCAAAACCATCTGCTTCAACCTTCTGGCACTAGCAGTTACTTACAGTTATGGTCAGAAGAATCTGTAAGGTGGTAAATTGGAGCACCACTCTGCGCATTCTCCACAAATTTTATTTTCTCCATCTCTCCCCTGGGACTGATACAAAATTTAAAAGATTATAAATACAGCCACACCGTGGTGGGCCATTTGCTTACTAAAGTGGAAGGACTTGGCCATGGAGCATCAGAGCAGCTAGGTATTCAACACTGCCGCAGGCGATACCATCCCCAGTGCTGCAGGTACTGCCAACAAGGGCCTTGAGCGGACACTTCTCCCCAACAATCCCTTGATATTCACTAAGGTACAGAATCTCAATTGTATTTTTTTAATTTGTAGTTTTTATTAGATACATGTGCAAGGTAAAACTTTAGAAGTACAGACTTCTTCCCTGTCTTAGGCCCATCCCTAAGTCTTTACAATTTCCACTTTTGGTTTTTTCTGGTGGTCATCATCTTGCATTTAAACAACACGAGATTGGGTTATTATTTTTATTTTTCTGCCTTAGGCGGTAGCGATTGACTTTTCCAATGACCAGTGGGGATAGACGGCAGTTATGCCACCCTCTCTCCCCCTCAAATTTTGATAGCAAATGTAATTTTCTGGCTTTTGTATTTGTTATCTTTAAATCTTTAACTAACGTGCCTAAGGGGTACAAGTTCTCCAGTTTTCCCTTCTCCTTCCTTCTCCCATTATGCTTCCTGCCTTCTGTCACACATGTACTCTTCCATGATCAAGAATGGTAACATTTCATTCTGCTCTAAATCATAATAAAGAAAATAATTTATTCTAAATGTTTAAATTAATACATAGCATTTGTATAAATATTATAATTATATATTAAAAATATTATTCTAATTATGCTTTATTCTTCACATTTTCTAAGCAACCAATTACCATTTTAACCACTATAAATGGAAAAGGCTGATGCCACCCCAGGGGAGAGGGGGATTGTAGAGCAGGATTTCTCAGCCTTGGCTACAAATTAGAACCACCAGATTTAAAAAATACTGATGCCTGGTTCCCGCTCCAGGTGTCTGATTTAGTTGGTCAGGAGCATGGCCCAGGTGTTGGGATTGTTGGAAACTTCCAGGTGATCCCCATTTATAGTCAAAGTTGAGAATTGCCAATGTAAAGGAAGCATTATTCAGAAAGGAAAAGTACCTGGGAAGTCCACCTTTCAAATGTGGCAAAAAAGCCAAAGACTCAGAGGAATACATGTAGACAAACTGGGGGGAAGACAAACATTGATGAGGGGGCACTGTTCCCACTTTTTATTTGGGATTTGGAACATGTGTCCTAGGAGAGTGACCACCCTACCCCCAAATGCTCATAAAATCAGGTGTCTCAGCACTGAGGGTTTACCACCTTAGAATCTCCATTCCCCACATGCCCTGAATGGGGGATGCAGAATGTAGCTGAGGATATTGACTGATGAGTCTGCCAGGGCAGCTGCCATGGTGGGGAGCATGTGACCCTAAGTTAGACCATTATGCGATGCTGTGCAGGCTATGCCTGGCACATCTCCAGGGGCATCCTTGATGCAAATTGTGTCCCCTGGAGTTGTAAGATGTGAAGCCTGAATCCTGAAGCTAGAAAGTACAAGAACTCTGGAATCCATCATTATACTCACTCCAAACCCAGACTTCCCACAGGCTGTTCCCAGCCACAGACTGAACACAGTAAACACACTAAGACAGGCTATCCATGGCTGAATTTTCTGCAAGAGCATCTGGGTGCTTTGGTAAACTTTCCTATCCTGCGCCTCTGCCGACCTCCCTTCCCTGTCTTCTCACTTGGGGTTGCACTTGAACATGGGATGATGGCTCCCCAGTCGACTCCAGATTTCCTCACATGGGGTCATTTCCCTTGATAAATTCCTGGCATTCCCCACATAAATCCCACTTCAGCATCTGCTCCTGGTCAGACTCACACCAACACTCCATACCTCAGAACAACTTGCACCACTCAGAACCACTAGAACCTTCTAGTATTTCAACCTCTGGTTCAACTTTGGACAACTGCACTCAGAGACACAGCCAGAAGCTAGTTTGGGGCAAATGGTGTGGTTAACTGGCTCATTCCAGTACAGTAGTTTTGTTTTGGCCTCTCAAACCCTGATCATGTGTATCTGGTATCATTTTATCCCATTAGGGAGTGCTGATGGCCCTAACAAATGTTGCATGGTCAATATTTGGTCTGAAAATCTTATTGTTCAGGAGGGAGTGGGCTGTCAGAGTGTGGATTAGAGCATTCTTCAGATTCTCAGTTCATGGTACCTCCAATGACAGCAAACATCTCTGCCCCCAACACAGTCTGGGCATGAACTGACCCAAACCACCTTGGAAGAAGATATTCAGTTCCAGGGGTTCTATGTTCAGTCTGTTCAGGAAAGCATTTCCTCATGGTCTAGTGAATGTTTGGAATGCACTTCCACCATTTGGAAAGCCATGGCTTGGTTTTGAAAGAACAGAATAATGTTTGGGGAGAAAAGTCTTGGTTTTGATGAGACCATGTAAAACCATGTGTCAAGTGGGTTGGTCCCTGTCTCTGGGTTCCAAGGTCTGTGTTCCTGCATCAGGGTATTTTTATTTGGGTTACTGATTTTCCAGAATCCAAATCATGAAGAAATAAAGATACACAGGGCTCAAAATCTGACTGGGATAAAGTAAATGCCAGGGGTTCCTAAGTCTATCCCCTGGTAGGGATGGAGGCTTTTGCTAAAGGTTTTTCCCAAAAGGTTTCCCACAACCTAGGTAAGCCCTCAAGGGTCCTATGGACCCAGCCCCAGGAGCAGTGCACACCACACCTTGGGGACCTTGTGAGGCTTGCAGAGACCTCCTTGTAGCTGAACACATGAACACACTGTGAAGAGGACAGAGCCCATAGCAGTGTGACATACTAAGCTTGTGGTGTAATAGTGCCATTTTTCCCCATTCTTTAGAACTGCCCTTATTGTTACAATATGGCTGGTACAAAATGTAAATTCTAGAGGGAAAACAAGATAAAATGGTAAGAAGGCAACGAATAATTCTTTTATATTCTGTGCCCTGGTCTCTATGGCTATGATCACTAGCATATGCTGAGATAAGAGGTGAAGGCTTCTGGGACTTTATATCCAGAACAAAATGTCACAAGATGCTGGTCCGGCAGGAGCCCTACAACGAACGGGCCTTTGAAGGTCACTGAAGTTAGTCCGTGTGTGGAGCTCAACTAGCACTCTCAATCTCGTCTCTTGTCTTTTGATAAGTTGTGATTTTCATAATTAATAATCTAAATGATTAAGGCTTAAATGATAATGAAGCTTATATGAAGAAAGACCTTGGCATTTAAAATCAAATGCAGTAGGAGGAAATTTGGACTCCTGTCATTATTGTCTAAGATTGAACCCATCAAGAGTGACCTAGAAGAATTATAAAGAAATAACATTGTCTCTTCTAGCAATTTCTTCCAGTTACTGATTTGCCAGAATTCAGGTTTCTGTTTTTCCTCCTAGTGCTTCTCTGTGACAATGAGGCTCCTTTGGGGATGTTGAGCTTTTTCACAGAGTGGGCAGAAGAGGGAATGATACAGAGCAAAATGGGAGCTGAGCTTTGGGTGTCTTGCTCTGTACATGATACTCTTTTCTTTCAATAGCAACAGTTGGAAAAAATTCTAGCAAATATTAATGCAAAACTCCATGATGAGGAACATAAGATACGGAATTAATGATTAAACTTAAAAAAATTTTTTGAGACAGAGTCTCATTCTTGCTTCAGGCTAGAGTGCCATGGTATCCACTTAGCTCACAGCAACCTCAAAATCTTGGGCTCAAGCAATCCTCCTGCCTCAGTCTCCTGAGTAGCTGGCACTACAAATCTCCACCACAACACCTGGCTGATTTTTCTATTGTTTTTTTAGTAGAGAGGGAAGTCTCGCTCTTGCTCAGGCTGGTCTTAAACTTCTGAGCTCAAGAGATTCTCCTTGCCTCGGCCTCCCAGAGTGCTAGGATTACAGGGGTGAGCCACCGCTGTTAGCCAAAACCTAAAGCTTTAAATCGCTAAGCTGAGAGGTCACCGTTTCCCTGTTCCTTAGTCTCTGTTTGGTCAGATTTCTATATAAATATCAACCGTGACTATCAGGGTTATATTGTACATGCTCTGGCATTTGCTATTTAGGGCCTGAATAAGAATAAAGTTGGTGAGAGCACATCGCTCCACCTCCATCAGTGTTTTCTCCCCTAAGTTTGCAGACTCATTTTTGCCAGATTTGGAGATTGTTTGCATGAACCTGTTAGTTTTGCGCAGGAACGCAGCCCGCTGTGACAGATGCCCGCTCATGACACAGCACAACTACCAGATGCCAAGGGGGTGGAAGGATATTTTCTTGATCACCTATATCCCTTCAGTGAAGTCTCTCACTATCAAAGATGTTGACAGCCAAAGAAAAACCACGGGACTTTGAGCTCGGGTTGACTTAGAGGATGAAAGTAGCTTGTATGTCTCTCAGGGTCCCCTCAGGGTCTCACAGTGTGTTCGTAGGAACTAAGGGAGTCGATGAGCCAAACAGTTCCTGTAGTTCTTCGGTTTCTCACTGTTGTCACAAAAATGTGAGGCATTTTCACCCTTGATTTGGAGTATGGGCTTCTATTTAGAACAATGATAACTACAATAATCAATATCGATCGAGCATTTACTACGTACCCGGCACTATTACACATGTTAAATCATATAATCCCTATAAACAACCTTCTGAAGTAGGTGCTGTTATCCTCGTTACAGGTGAGAAACCAAATTAAATGACTTGTCTGTGACTCATCAAAGAAGAGCCTGCCTGCAAATCCACGTAGTCTGGCTTCAGAATAGGGCTGGCTCTTAGCCTCCCAGCATACGTCTCTATCCCATTGCATTCTAGGTTGCTAGGACCTGAAGCAATTTCAATTAAAAATAAATCTCTAGCTTTTAATTAGACAAATGAAGGTGTCTGGATCACTGTGTAAAATTATGCAGTCACATTCTGAGAGAGAATTGGCAAATCTGGCTTGCTTAGAGGTATGTAGTTAAGATGATCTAAGGTATAAAAACCATATAATTTGAGGGATGTTTGGAACAAGTGAGAATGAATTAAATGATTACCCAGAAGACAATATAGGAAATGGCTATGAAGACTTGGTCTTTAAATATTCAAGGCAATCTTGCCACAGGAGCTAGGTTCATTTTGGTTTCCTCTACAGGATAGAACTGGGATGAATTAATAGAAGCTTCAGGAAAATCTAGTTCATTTATGAGCCCATGGAATCGTATGAAGATGGAAGAATTCCTGTGAAAGGTAGTGAGCTCCCCATCATGCCTATACTCCCTTGGCAGAGGCTATATCAGCTAGGAAGGAAATTGTTAGGGTCGGTGCATCACAGTGGGAAGTTGAACCAGGTGACATTCAAGATCAATGTCAACTTCAAGAATTTTCAGTGGGTGATTTTACTATTTCAGAATGGACTAGAAGTAAGATGTAGCACACAACTTGAGTATCCTACTCTATTCAACATAATCCCTTAGAGCAGCTCATGAGGAAAAGAGCAGGTAGAAAGAAAGCTAGGCCAGAAGTCAGACAACAAAGGTCCCAGCTGGCTCTCCTTATTCAATGCATCATTCTAGCCAGGTGCATTTTACTCTTCATATCTTTAATTTCTGTAACTTTAACTTGGAGGAAAATAGATGGCATTGTTTTAGAAAAATGTTTAAACACCAGCAGCTGGTCTCCAAAGTTTTCTGAATGAGCATTTAGTGATTTGGAAAATGGAATGAACCAAACTTATCTTGCCCATAGCACTTGTCACCACAGTGACATTGTATAAGGAGATTCATAGGAAATAGTTTCCGCACATTTTTTAGACACTACATTATCAAGTTTGCTAAGAGTCCTTGTTACTTTCTTCTTGTAAAGTAAAGGTCTTGTCAGCAAATTTCCTTACTTTCTCTTTTCATCTTACCCATTCAGCACTAATACAACTTGCTTCTTTGATGCAGAACTGTCCTTTTGGCTGGGGTAATCTAGTTTCTTTGGGTCTACTGTACTGAATGCAATAGCGCAGCTTTACTCTCATTTATCATTCTTCTATGCAAAGTAAACAGTTATCAAATGCAGCTACTAAAGAACAAGCTTTTGTCTTACCTACAGAAAATGTTCACTCAGTATATACCTTTTTGTAAGCCAATTTGTACTTCAAACATTATGTCATATTGTGCAGACAGCAATAAATTTATTTATAAATGTTTGGAGTCTGCTTTGCAAGCCAACTCCGTGTTATACCATGGCTCAGAGCACACCTCCATGTTTTAAAGACAATCTTCGAACTTGATTGTGACGTCCTCTAAAGGTGCAGTATGTCCATATACTCTTTACTATAGGCACAATTCTGTATCTATGCATCACATTTCAAAGAGAAACCGATTAGTGCACTTGAGACAAAAATAAGTCATTCTAATCAAATGTTGGCATTGACTCCTTTAATCTGAAAAGATGATAGTGGATTTACAAAGAATAATTCTCATTTTACCCAAGTCTTGGTAATGAGACCTGAGATATGAGAACACACTCTCTACTGCTCAACACCTGAGGCTCCCACTTGAAGACCTGGGGAAAACACACATCGTGTGATGCAAGGGTTAGCCTGTGCCCCTCTCTGACATCCTAGGGAGAATCTGTGTGCCCCTCCATATCAATAAAAATAGAGTTTAATTTGGTCTCTAGAAAACTTGCTTTCTCCCAAGTATAAGAAAAAAAGGCCTTGGAATCAACCCATGTGGCTGTTCGGAAATCTAGGGTGTTCACCATCTCTCAAAGATAGGGTGCAAATCCCTATTGCAGTTAATTAATTTAGGCTTCATATCAACGGCTCTGAGCTACAAAGGCCGCTTGCCAGCTAGTTTCCCACAATCAAAGGATAAAAAATCTGAATGAAAAGGCTAAGAGACTTAGCAAACAAACTGTTGGCCATTTGGGAGTAACTTAAGGCTACCGAAAAGTGAAAAGGCCCCTTGATTGAAATCAATTAAAAGGAACTAAACTGGGACTTGCTGAAGAGTGAGAGCTTAAACATCCCGCCTACCCAGCAAGGGCCCTAAGAGTCCCCAAGCCCTGGAGACCTCATGAATATTCCGAGAGTTTAAAATGCCTAAAGAAGGGAGGTAAGAGAGGAGGAGAGAGGTCTTTGCTTCTAAATAATAAGGGCTCTCCTGTGGTTATGCTTAGCCTTCTAGGATTCGCTTTTCAAGCTCTTTATTGAAATTGCTCAGGTCTTTAACTGATCTCCCTTGAGGACTCAAAAGCCTTAAGCTAATTACACTTGGCTGAGACATGCTTGATGAGATGGGAAAAACATAAAGCTTCCGAAAGGGGGAAAATCTCAAACCATCTGCTGGTGGTGTTACTGAGAGAACAATGGGGAGATTGAAGAGTGCAGCCAGCCAGCCAGGAAAGGTAGGGATTTCTTTAATTACAGGGGCAATGAGACCACGCCTGCTTAGCAAGTCAGGAAGGGTGGGCAAAGGAGCTTAGGAAGCTAAGCTCCACCACCATTTTCAGTGAATAACCAACGTCAACAGGTTGACACCAAAATCATCAACATTTTGATGGAGAAAAAGGGAATTAGGTCAGATTGGTTTAGAAAAGCATTTTTGTTTAGAAATCACAGGTAGTTGCTGAAAAAGAGAAAGAAACGTTCCTAAGTTGGAATGAGGTTTCAGAACCACCTCTGCACGTTTTTCTGAATTATCTTTGGTCCGCACAGGCAGTTGCAGATGGAGCCGGTGAACCGTGCGCTCTCTGATATCAGCGAGACAGTTGCTTCTGTTATACTTGGCAATCCAGGTGAACAGCCTGCATTTAGCTTTCAAATCAGTGCCCCAGGTGTCGACTCAATATGGCAAACAGCTAACGTGTGTTGCTCTAAAGGCCCTGCTCAGCTTCTCCCTTTTTCTTTTCAAAATCACTAATCCCCTCAAATTCAGCTGAGAAAATGTTAGGTTTTGGAAGACAAACTGACTTCAATCAGAGAGGGGACTGGTAAATCAAAGTTTATTTTTCCTCTGTGTAGGGTAGGTCCTGTAAACTAAGCAAGAGTTACGCTCTGAATCGCATTTTTGTTCTTTTTTTTCAGCCTTGGCAGAGAGAATGCCATCTTCTTTGACATTACTCTCTCTTGCTGCTGTGTCTGAAAGTGAGTGAAACTACTAGAGTGATGGGGGACATTTTTTCTTCATCTCCTCCACCCCTGTATCTTGTTCATCAAAATCAGGAAAGAACCCTTGGCTAGCAAGTGCGTTTTTCAGATACACAACTCCAAGGTATGCTCAGGATGCTCTGAGTTCCCCAGGATATTCAAAGAACAGGCACAGCCTTAGCTCTGCGCTCTCCTGCCTAGGCACACAGTCTGCGTCCCCTCGTCCACATCCCCTGCCGCTGTGCCAGGGACGTACTGTGCAATGATCACAAGGAGGACACACGTGGGAAGAGAAGCTTGTGAGTGGCTCCGGGATCAGACTGGGCCCTCCTGGACCTTCCAGGCTCATCTCTTCTTCTCAAGATTTCAAACTTAATCACACCTGCGAAGTCCCTTGTGCCTCCGTCAATTTACAAGTTTCAGGGATTAGGATGAGGTCATCTTGGGGGTCGGGAGACATTATTCTTTCCAGTCTAGGTAGTTAGAAAATAGGAGGCCTTGTGTTCCCTTGCACATACTCTGGGTATGTGCAGAGTGGAGGCAGAGTAGAGGTCCCCATCCTTACCACAGTTGCCCTAATGTCCTGTGTCCCAGCCACAGGTCCTG
Source organism: Perodicticus potto (assembly GCA_963574655.1). Lineage (NCBI taxonomy): Eukaryota > Metazoa > Chordata > Mammalia > Primates > Lorisidae > Perodicticus > Perodicticus potto. Next base: position 3,985 of record CAUYRH010015568.1, on the reverse strand, counting down.
GGGGTCCACAGTGATGTTAAAGGAGCATCTCCTCCCACGGTGCCTGGTGTCTGCTGGTTTAAATAATGAGGGCGGCACCTGTGGCTCATCGAGTAGGGCGCCGGCCCCATATACCAAAGGTGGTGGGTTCAAACCCGGCCTCGGCGGAACTCCAAAATAAAAAATAAAAAAAAATAATAATGAACTACGGCTTTCCCAGTGGTTGTCAAGGTGTAGTCACTGAACCAGCAACACTAGCTTCATCTGGGAACTTGTTCAGAATGCAAAAATGTTGCCTGCCAGCTATCCTCAGACCTACTGAATCAGAAACTAGAGCGGGCAGGGCCTGACAGTCCATGACTGACCAAGGCTTCAGGTGATTCGTACACACGCTAAGGTTGGAAAGCTTGAGGGTCCTGCCTGGTGGAGCGAGGGCCACCAGCACAGGAAGCAGTATTAAGCAGCACGTTGCCAGGGAGGTCTGAGCCTGAGCCTCCCAACTCTGCCTCCTTCACTTTCTACTGTTTTTGCTGTCTTGTCTCTGGGACATAGAAATGTTAATTTCTAAGCTCGGCGGCACCTGTAGCTAAGTGGTGAGGGTGCTGGCCACATACACTGGGGATGGCCAGTTTGAACCCGGCCCAGGCCTGCTAAAAAAAACCAATAATGACAACTACCACAACAATAAAAAAAAAGTAGCTGGGCATTGTGTTGGGCGCCTATAGTCCCAGCTACTTGAGAGGCTGTGGTAAGAGAATCGCTTAAATCCAAGAGTCTGAGGTTGCTGTCAGCTGTGACACTACGTCACAGTACCGAGGGCGACATAGTGAGACTCTGTCTCAAAAAAAAAAATGTTAATTTCTAAATACAGCACAAGAAATGCATGCACACATAACATGGTCTCAGATTTAATAAAGTCTTACTAGTCAGAGAGACCAAACCAGAGCAGTTGTTGTATAAGGAACCTACTTGGGGTGGAACTCAGGAATTTGCATTTCTGGCACTTTCACAGCTGGTGCTGGTGCTGATGGTTCAGGGAACACGTTTGAGAACCGCCCTCTAGGTGAGTCTGTTTCTGGTACTGGATACTCACCGCCTCCTCGGGGCGGGGATTGTCTTTGTGGTTGTCTTTTCATTTTCGTTGTGTTTATGCTCCAGCTCCAAGCACGGCGCCCGTGTATACATTCACACTAGATACGTTGTTTAAGGAACATTGTGGAAAATGCAACTGAGGTGACCGAGAAGCACGGTGCTCTCTCTGCCTACTTCTCTGCCTTATTCTAACATTCATTGCCAACCAAAATAAGGCAGTGGTAAAGGTCTAATGGATTTCTCAAAAGGAATGTTCTAAATTTGGATACAAAATACTAGTTGTAGCAGAGTTCTGGAGGCCAGAACTATGAAACAGGTCTTAGGGGGCTAAAGCCAGAGTGTCGGCTGAGCTGCTTTCCTTCTTGAGGCTGCAGAGACGAATTCATTCCTCGTGTACCCCGTTTCTGGAAGCCTCCTAGTTCACATCACCCCCTTCCTCCACCTTCAAAGCCAGCAGCATGGCATCTTCGCATCACAAGCTCTCTCTTCTCTGCCCCCATCCGCGTATCTCCTTCCCTCTTTCAATTATAAACTCTCCGTGATTAAACTGGGCCCTCCTGGACATTCCAGGCTAATCTCTTCTCAAGATTTCTAACTTAATCACACCTGCAGAGTCCCTTGTGCCTTGTAAATTTACAAGTTCAGGGATTAGGATGAGGACACCTTGGGGGTGGGGGGACATGATTCTTTCTAGTCTAGGTAGACAATAGGGTCCCTTGCGTTCCCTTCAACTCCATAAATCATTTGGTGATAGGATTGAAATTTTTATTTATTATTATTAGTGATAAAATAGTAAGGTATCTTCTTGATATCTTCCTTTGTTGTCAGAGATAACTTTAAGGTTTACTCATTGACTACCTCTTGAAGTAAAAGGTTAAGAGTTTCAAGATATGAAATATGTATACACACATATATCGGTATTTATCTTGTCTAATATTTACCCTAATTAGTGACTAGGTTTTATGCAAATTTTGTTTCCTGATTGCATAAGATTTTCAATAATTTGTTAATGGGAAAAACAAAAGTAATATAATAAAATATGAAATACTATGTTAATTTTGAAAAGTATTCCCTTACATTGAAATGATCTGTCCACATCTTAATACATTATGACCATGTGTCTCTTACTCCTGAATATTTTTTCTTTATGAACTCTGCTTATAAGTATATGAATCATGAAGAACAGCTAAAGTAAAATGAAACAAAACAAAAGAACAGTTAAAGTATTCGGTGAACAAACTAAATAAAATAAATGGAAAAGAATGTCCTTTGAAATGTATTTTTAGGAAGAAGTATCCAGGTTATCCAGGTTTCTTTCTATCTTTCCTATTTCTTTGCAGTTTTTAATGATTAGTTTCAATTAAAAACCAAGGCTAATAGACCATGACAACATCTCTGAAAAATGAACTGACGTGCTTCTACGTCAAAACAGTGGCCTGGTACGTATTGGTTAGAAACGTGACTGGTTCATCTTGACGATATTTCCTTTGAAAATTCACGGTGAAATAAAGCCATTGAGTACAATCAGCCCAAACTCCTTGCTATTGTTAAAAGCCTTGCCTCCCTTTTGCTTTCTTTCTTAATCATTGCACCAGATGCCATAAAATAAATGTAGTGAAACATTCAACTGCAAGTTCCCTAATTGTTTCCATCTTGATTATAAAAACACATTGAAAGGTAAATCCTTACAGTGAAATAAATGAAAAAAATAATTAACATTCAAAGTACTCCTTATACCACCTGCTCTTTACACACTGTGCTGAAATGAAGACACCTGATGTATAAAGAGTAATGAAAAGAAATTGAGTTTCCTTCTGAGGCAGAGAGAAAAGTAGCACTTACATTTGAAATCCAAATCAGAATGGAAATCTCTTTTGTACAATCAGTGGGGTCTCACATCTGATGAGTCAAGTGAAGCTGTTAAGTTTCAATCCACAGGCAATAAGCATTTCATCCAAAATTTATTACATAATAGCTTGAGGTTATTTGTTTGCTAAAAAATCCTTTTATTTAAATGTTGAGCTTCTGCTATAACCTCTACATACAAGTTCAATTTGGGGTTGAAAATATTTTGGTTTCTATCAAAAAATGTATAAATGAACACATTTATACAGATGTATCATTACAATCACCGTCTCCCCACATGCATCGTAGATTAGACCTGCATGTCCTAGTTCTGTCACTTAATGATGGCCTTTCTGCACAAATGGTTACAAGTGGGTTTTTTAGTTCCCAGTCATAATGCAAGGCTTACCTGTAGGATACAAAGATCAGTTCATTGGGAATTTGGCGGAACACGTCCCAACCCTTTATGTACTTTATATACAGTACGATAAAAAATGTGTTCAAAGGAAACCTAACATTCTAAGAGAGAAAGAGCCAAGCAAAATGAGACTGACCACATAACAAAGCTAAGTCAAAGGAAGGGAGGCAGTTTCTGAGATCAGGGTTTCAGGGATGACTTGAGTCCACCTCTGGCCTGAGATGCTCGAGGCCCAAGACAGGATGCTTTGGGATGCCTTTAATGGAGGCTGACATCAGTAGGAACTGTTTTCTTCCAGTTCCAGTTCCCCTACCAGCTGGGAGGGGTGCAGTCACCGCAAAGAGTATGCTTAAAGGAAGGCATGGCACTGTGGATGTAAACCCATGTCCATGCATATATGCGGTCTGACAATTAAGTTTGTGAACTCATCCTAGAAAAAATGCCATATACCTCATTGTTGAATATCTCTACAGTCACCTTTGAAGTATTCCCCTTGGAAAGCCGCACACGGATACCAGAACCTAGTCCACCCTTTAAAGCAATTTTGGAACTTTCTGGAATGACCATCAGAGCTATCACTGCACTACCCTAGACATCACAGAATGTCTTCCTTTCAATATTTGCTTTATCTTAAGATAAAGAAAAAGTCAC
>CAUYRH010015567.1:0-38529 GCA_963574655.1 Perodicticus potto | reverse complement strand
AAAACTACTTTGAGATATCACCTAACCCCAGTAAGATTAGCCCACATGACAAAATCCCAAAACCAGAGATTTTGGTGTGGATGCGGAGAACAGGGAACACTTCTACACTGCTGGTGGGAATGCACACTAATACGTTCCTTTTGGAAGGATGTTTGGAGAGTACTTAGAGATCTAAAAATTGACCTGCCATTCGATCCTATAATTCCTTTACTAGATATATACCCAGAAGACCAAAAATCACATTATAACAAAGATATCTGTACCAGAATGTTTATTGCAGCCCAACTCATAATTGCTAAGTCATGGAAGAAGCCCAAGTGCCCATCGACCCATGAATGAATTAATAAATTGTGGTACATGTGTACCATGGAATATTATGCAGCCTTAAAGAAAGATGGAGACTTTACCTCTTTCATGTTTACATGGATGGAGCTGGAACATATTCTTCTTAGCAAAGTATCTCAAGAATGGAAGTAAATGTATCCAATGTACTCAGCCCTACTATGAAGCTAATTTAAAGGTTTCATATGAAGGCTATAACCCATCTATAGCACAAGAATATGGGAAGGGAGGAGAGGTGGGAAGTTGAGGTGGAAGGAGGGTAATTGGTGGGGCCATGCCTATGGTGCATCTTAGAAGGGTACAGGCGAAACTTACTAAATGCAGAATACAAATGTCTTCATGCAATAACTAATAAAATGTCATGAAGGGTATGTTAAACAGTTTGATGAAAACATTTCAGATTGTATATGAAACCAACACTTTGTACCCCTTGATTACAATAATGTATGCAGCTATGATTTAATAAGATAAATAAATAAATAAATAAATAAATAAAAGCAGGCAGAGAGGGCCAAGAATGCATTACTTTCACAGAATCAAAAAGATCAAAACAGAAGACAACAGAATGAAAAAAATTCACTTTAAAATTCAATACATGGCAAATATGTATTTTATAAATAAAGGTAAAATAGAAAAAACTTTCAGAAAAAGAAAAAAAATAAAAGAATATATTATCATTAGATCTATACCAGATGAAATACTAAAAGATAAAGAGAAAATAATCCCCAGTTAGAAGCTTACATGTGCATTAAAAAAAAAATAAAAAATGAAGAGCAATGATTCTGGTCTCATGAAGTAGAATTCTGCTATAACAGATACTAACGTCATGAAAGTGGTTTTAGAGTTGGGCAATTGATAAAGGGTGAAAGAATTTTGAGCTGCATGATGGTATCAAGAAGAGATTGCCAGATTCTGGTGCAAGCTCAGAATAAAATGAAGAGTCTAATAAAGAAAATGTCTATTATCTTAGAAAACATGTATATTGCCATAGACAAAGTGCTTATGGTATAAATGTAAATACTAAAGACAGGGGCTCAGAAAGAAAAGGCAGAATCTAATTGGAAATTGGAGGAAAGGTGAACCTTGTCATATAGTGGCAGAATGTGATTATATTATGTTTTCCTGTTGTGCAGAAAGCAGAAGTTGTAAGCAATAAGCTTATATATGTAGCTGAGAATATTTCCAAACAGAATATTTAAAGCGTGGCTTGAGAATTTCTTCTTGCTGTTTAGAGTAAAATGTGAGAGGGAAGAGATAAATTAAGGGAAAAGATTTAAACAAATAAACAAAAAAGCAGTGCTAGAAGATTTGAAAAATTCACGTCCATTCAGATTGAGAAATCCACTGTCAGGAAACTGAACTTTAGAGACAAGGCCGAGAATGGACTGGAAAACTTTTTGTTGAAAAGATTAGGTGTGCTACTCAGGGGTCCCTTTAACCATTTGATCAGAAGCCCATAATAGAAATGGAGTTGTAAGTATCTGTGAAGGATTCTGTTGTCTAATGGTATGGACCTTTGTGACTTAAATGGGAGATCCACAAAGTCATTAAGAATGTTACAGAAGCAGAAACACGCTCAGGTTAAACTGCAGGAGACAGACCCAGGAAAAGTGAAAGAGGGATGTCATATTTTCAAAATTTTATAATCAGGAAATAGGTGATAGTGCTACTTAACCACAAACATGTGCCACACCTAACTGGAAAGGGATAATGACTCAAGGCAGAGGTCAACGGAGCTGCCATGAGTGCAGGGGCAGAGGCCATCAAGACGAGTAGGCCCAGAAGGTAGAATCTCAAGCCACTGAAAATCAAGCTCTTAAAACATAATGAAACTTAGCCTTCCAGATTTCACCCTTCTTAGAACTAATGACCTTATTATTCCTTCTAATTCCTACCTCTTGGGAGGTTAGTATTCCCCCCTGTTGTGTTTTGGAAGAAGATAATTTATTTTCAAATTTTATATATGGAAAAGGATTTTTCCTTAAGATGAATTATACCCAAAAGGCTTAGCCATGCCTGATTTAGATTATTTAAATGATGGAATGTGGACTTTTGAACTGATGACGTTATTAATGACTGATGAAGTAAGTTGAAATGTTGAGGGATGATGAGACGAGACCACTGTATTTTGCACGTGGGAGGAACATAAATATTGGGAGTGTCCATAGAATCCTTAGAGAATTGGTACTTTCTTTTCTTTCCATCTTTGCCCTTTTGAAAAACTCATCCATTCGGTGGCTTTGCAGTGGCAGTACAGTGATGACTTCCAACTGCTACTGTCCAATTCAGGCTTCTACCCCCAACTTCAGACATATGAATGTATCTGCCTACTCATCATCCCTACTTGTCTAAAGCAGGTTGCCTGTTTCTCTCTCTCTCTCTCTCTTTTTTTTTCTTTTTTTGTATTTTTTGGCTGGGTCTGGGTTTGAACCCGCCACCTCCAGCATATGGGGCCAGTGTCCTACTCCTTTGAGCCACAGGCACTGCCAGGTTGCTTGCTTCTCATTTATCTCCTTCAGCCTTTCCAATGACAATCCTATCCTTCCAGTGGCTCCATAGTTTTTTTAATTACTTTCTATCCTTTTCCTGCTCACATCTAATTTGTCAACAGATTCCTTTGGCTTCAGCTTCAAAATAGCATCTGAGGGTGGCACCTGTGGCTCAGGGAGTAGGGTGATGGCCCCATATACTAAAGATGGCAGGTTCAAGCCCAGCCTCGGCCAAACTGCAAAAATAAAAAAAAAAAAAAAACTAGCTGGGCATTGTGGCAGTGCCTGTAGTCCCACTTGGGAGGCTGAGGCAAGAGAATCGCCTAAGCCCAGGAGTTGGAGGTTGCTGTGAGCTATGTGACACCACGGCACTCTACCAAGGGCGATAAAGTGAGACTCTGTCTCTACAAAAAAAAAAAAAAAAATAGCATCTGAATTTGCGTACTCTTTACAGTCTTCACTGTAACATCCTGTTCCAAGAGCACATATAATTTCTTACTTGCTTTTTCCCAAAAGCTTCTTGACTCTGTTTCCACCTTTGTCTTCCCTATTTTGTATTCCCAAAGCAGTAACTAAAATAATTCTGTTTAAATGTTCATCAGATAATCTTATTTTCCCATTAAAGCCTTCAAACTACTTCTCATCTCTTACAAATAAAAGCTAATTACGATTCTTTTTGCCTCTAAGGCTCTACACAATCCAGTCTACCCCCATGTACTGCTTTGAAATGGTCTACTACCCTTCTCTTTGGGGAGTATTCTTATAAAAACTTTGCCTTTTTAATCTTACTGGAATACAGTAGGTGGTTTTTCTCTTTAGGGTTCTTCCAATTGCTTCCATTCAGTCTTTCCTTTCTAAACACATCAGCATAGTTCACTCCCTCATCTCTGTTAGATCTCTATTCTAACTCTACCATATCTGTGGTTCATAAAAATGTTTTGAAGTACAATAAAATCAAGAAGCCTAAAATCTACATGGATGGATATAAATGAACCCTTCCCAGCAACCCACTGATAAGCTGAGCAAGTTGAAAGTTGCACACGTGAATTGGAATGGACTCTGCCAACTGTGTTTCTTGGAAATGGAATAATGAAGGGACCATAGCATAGTCCATCCCAAAATTTTCATAAATGAGGACTCCCCTATCTACTTTGTGAAAATTTACCACCAAACTGTAAATTTACTCCCTTTGAGCTATTTTCTCCTTAACAAGTTACCTACATGAATTTGACCCATTATATATTTACTTATTTTACTTTTCACTGGTTCTAACACACACATACACATACTTGTAAGCACTGTTAAGGACTGTAATTTCTGTTTACTTGCTAACTGTTGTCTATATTTACTACATCTAGAGTAGTACCTGTCACAGACCCAGGCCTCAAAATATACTATTGAGCAAATGAATGAAGGAATTAATAAGGTGGATAGGGGAACAAATTAATTTTTCTCTGGAAAGTTCTATTACATTGAGGGGGTATTTTTCAATCACCCTAAAGCCATTTTATATCACATTTGTTACTTAACTGGTGAATTCATATTTTACACCTCTTAAATTATAATTACTGTGTATTTCCTTTTAAACTAATTATGGTAATGAGCAAACAAAAAACTTATTTAGTTCAAGAAAGAAAATATAGTCTTGTGCAGCAAAAATAACTACCATTTGTTATGAGTGCTCAACTTACCAATTCCTTAAAAAATCCTTGGGCAAGGTCACACAGACATTCTGTGGTAGAACATAAGTTCAGATACAGGAAATCTGTCTCCAGTGCCCATGTGCTCAGCCCAGTCACTATAGGGCCTCTATATGTTTATGTTATTGAGAACATCACTGTTCACATTTTAAAGATGAGAAAATTGAGCACTAGATCTTAAAAACTTCCACTTTTACAACGCTAAGAAGTAAAAAACCAAGTCCAGGCTTTTACCCCCAACGTATACCAACTTTCATTACATTATTTTTTAGGAGAAGATGAATGTTGCAATGTGCTTAACAGTAGATAAATCCATTCATCCATGTATCTATCTGTCTAGTTATCCAGACAGTCATCATATATTTATTAAGCACCTATTACGGCAAACAAGACCAGACTCAATCCTCAAATTCAGAGAGTTTGTAATCAAGGCAGCCAATGTGTGGGGTACTTAGAAAATCAAGAACATGACAACCGGCCAGGCGTGATTGCTCATGCCTGTAATCCTAGCACTCTGGGATGCAGAGGTGGGTGGATTGCCTGAAGTCACAGATTTAAGACCAGCCTAAGCCAGAGAGAGAGCCCATATCTAAAAATAGCCAGGGGATGTGGCAAGTGTCTATAGTCCCAGCTACTTGGGAAGCAGAGGCAAGAGAATTGCTTGAGCCCAAGAGTTTGGGGTTGCTGTGAGCTATGACGTCACAGCACTCTACCGGGGGTGACAAAGTGAGACTGTCTCAAAAAAAAGAGAACATGACAACCATTTCAAGAATTCATAATATGCTATCATATTTGCCATAATAGCACATTTTGGTGCCCAAGAGACTTACTCAAATACACACATACATATCCATACATTTATATATATGCGTACATACATGCGAATATATAGACATATATACATGTATGTACATATGTATAGCAGCTACCCTAATAGTACATTTTTATGTAACATTAATTGCCTTTTTGATATAGTTCAAAGATTAACGTTCACATAGACTAAGAAGACTGAGACAGTAACTAGGAAAAACAATATATCATTTCATTTCTGGTTGAAAAAAAGCCTACCTGGAAGCAACAGCAGACTTCTAAGAAATTGCATTTTTAACCTCTGAGTCCATCTATTTTTGCTCATGGAAAATTAGCTGCCTTTGTGTAGTAACCTCTGCAAATGGACATTATAAACATAGTAGAATGACACTTGGGATTCCTATAAAAAGAAAAACAAATAAATAATTCTTCTTCCACTAAGGGTAACAGTAAGTAAACAGTTCACATAAAACCATGTGCAATTATAGCTCTTCTGATATTTTAGAAGTCTTCTAAATATTTATGTTCTTGCCGGGGTCAAGGGGTGAAGAGGAATCGCATATGCTGCCCTACTACACAATCGTATCGAGGCAGTGTTACTGCTAATACCGTCCTGCATTTGGCGAAATGTGGATGCTAACCATCTGTCATCAATAATGCTGTCAGGAAGATTTGGAAAGCTTTTGATCGGTTTTTGGCAGAATGCTATCTGTTAAAATATTGTTGGAGGCAAACCTGGGGAGTTCTGATGCATTTAAAGGAGACACAAATGTCTCAGCACATGGGCAGCCTGATACTGGAATGGCAAAGTGTTTTATTTAGCAGAGGCACAGATTTCAGTGCAAGTCAATAAAGAAAAGAAGTATTGCTGTGTTTGTATATTTGAGCATATATGCTAGGCTCCACAATAGAGCACTTTTAGGCTCTCTGAGAAGATGGCATTGGGAAGGAGCATCTGTTGAACGTATTAGGGAAAACTCCTTTTGCGGAGAAGGAAAACTGGTACACAAGAGAGAGTAAAGACTGGATTAAAAATTAAGCTTAAGGAGACACAGAAGTAGGGTTCTTCTTATCAACCACAGAGAAAGGGCTTTGGTAAAAATCACACCAGTTCCAACTCTAAGGTGTCAATATCAGGCCAGAAGAAAAAAGAAAAATTCACCAAATGTTTCTACATTAGTTAGCAAACCTAATAAACACCCAAGCAAAAAGATTTCAAACCAAACTGATTTTTAGATGCACAAACACTGACAATGAAGGCTGTAATTAATCTGTGCTTACCATATTGAATCGATGATTATAAGCATTTTTTATTAAAACCTTAGAAATGTTTTCAGTGGAAAAGATAAGGTATGAAAGAGAATAATCACCTCACTTGAGAATTTTCCTCCATTTAGAAGAGCTTTGTAAGAAATCATTTAGACCTTTTAAAAAAAGAAATAACTTGGATTAATAGAAAGAACTCTGGCATTTAATTAAACAAAAAGCAAAACTTTTTTTTATTTTAATTTGGGTTAACTCTCTGTGGAATGTAGGCTAGTTTACACCTCCTTTTTTTTTTGTTGTTGTTTTCTAAAGTGGGAATATCAGTACTGATTCCACATACTATTCTGAGTACGTTCCATTTGAAGTTAAAAAAAGAAAGACGATATTTAATGCAAGGTCAAATCAAGTTTAAATTTAATTTGAATTTTCTTAAATAGCATATGTTATACCTTTGCATATATGTACAAATATAGGTAATAGTTAGCCCATCAATGAATCATTTTCCTTCCCAGGAATTTAAAAGAAAGGGATAAACACTCCTTAATTTGTATTGATTTGATGAAGCCTGATTGGAAGACAGGAGATGATTTGAACATGTTCAAGATTAGGGGCCTTTCCAGTATATATTGCTTTGTGTTCAATTTCTCATTTATTTTTACATGTCTTTTAGATAGTTATTAATACATTTTGCTGAAGTGTACGTATTTTTCTTGATCCATTTGAAAAATCAGAAATTCTTTTCCCACTGATAAAAAAGGCGAAAATTGTTTCATCTACATCTTTCAAGTGCATTTGATTGCCAAATTATTAGTGGTGATCTAAAGAGAGAAGTATGTGAGAGAAGATGGAAAATGTCTCCATCATCAATCTTTCACACATTCAAAGGGGGGGAAGAATGTTTTCTTTCAACATCCGTGTATGCCTTGGGGACATGGTGTTTCATCAAGAAAAGGCAAGAGGAATTCAATACCACTAGTGGAAAACGCAAAGTACTGAGGGAAAAGCAGTGTCTTATGAGATTTGTGGGTGCTGCCCACACACGTTGGTGCACGCTCGTGTGCACGAGAACACATTTTTATTTCTCCCTTCCTGATTGACTGTCTTTTCTTGCAACATGATCCTGAAACACCTCCTTAAAAAACAAGAAGGAAATGTGCTAAGAAATAAAGATTGCTTTTAGTCTTATTTCAGATTAAATGTTAAAACACACGTACTCAAAAAATAAATCCACTAATTCCCCTCAAATCATGTGCTACTGCCGCATTGCCAAACTAAACAAAAAATTGTTTTTGGATTTATTTTTTGGAACAACTGTTTTCTTTCCAATGTAAGAAAAACTCAGAGTTTGCTCTAATTATGTATGTATTTGCATATGTTCCAGTAAAGACAGAGCCCTAGCAACCCCCTTGGAAGGGAAGAACAGTTAGCAAACTCAAAAACAACATTTTTATTCCCTTAAGTAATTACTTACCTAATGCCTTCTGTCGATTATAGCTTTAGGAAAAGAAAATATTTTTATTTTTATATTTGAACTTTCCATGTTTTCTACATCCTAGAATCAAAAGAGACACTTTTATTTAAATAACAAACAAAAAAATCATGCTGGGAATACACATATAATATTACTATATGAAGCAGCATAAGACGTCCAAAACATTAATAATGGAACTTTATTTTAATGAATACATTGTTGCATGTCACATTTCAAACTGTAGGAGCTGAAGACAATTGCAATCCATACTTTTCTCAGCAGTAGAAAACAAGGGAAAATGACTAAACTGAATTGTTAGGCAGGGGAGGTTTTATAAACGTGACAGCTGACGTTCAGTGAGCATTTACTGTGCTCCAGATACTGTACTGTTTTAAGCACTTTACGTATTTTTGTTGATTTAATCCTTACCACAGCAATAATTTATGATTACAGAAAAAACAAAGGGTTAAGTATACTCAATCAAGGTCACCCAGCTGCTAGCAGGGTTCAAACTCAGGCTCAGAGTGATTCCAGGGCTTCTGGACCAAAAATAGGCCTTCATAAACAAACGTTTCCAAATCCAAGCTCACAAATTTTAGTTATAACTTGTTTTGTGTTCTTGTGTTTTAGAAGTTTTTGTGTGACAAGAGAATCAATGAATATTTTAGATGAGAAAATATACCCATTGACTGTTATTAGTCAGAAATCTTTATAGAGAGACAGGATAAATAGCATGTGTGTATGTACAGAAAGAAAAATTTATTTTAAGGAATTATTTCAGCGATTGTGGAAGAGGCTGCCAAGAACGATCTCTGCAGGATAGAACAATAGGCTGGAAATCCAGGGAGGGTTTGCAGTTCAAGTTCAAAGGTAGCCTACTAGAAGAATTTACTCTTTCTCTAAGGAGATCAGTCTTTTTCCAGTTAATGCCTTCAACTAATTGAACAAGGCCCACCCACGTTATAGAATGTAATCTTCCCTGTGCAACATCAACTTATTTAAATATTAATCTCATCTGAACAATACCTTCAGAGACATATCTATAATAAGTTTTGACCAAATAGCTGGGTACTATGGTCCAGCTCAGTTGATACATAAAATTAACCATCACAACTGTTCACATACATGTTTGCATATTTGTATATGTATGAAAACAAATTATAAACTCTTTAATGGAGAAAAATAGTTAGCCACTTCCATAAAGAGCACCTCTAAACACCTATTCTTTTGAGCTAACATACTGCATTTCTAAACTGTAAAGAAAGTCCCAAGTTCAAAGCTCTCATCTCTGGGTAAGGACAGGTCAAGGAGAGAAAACTAGACATGTATGCTATCAATTATGCTATAGTGTCACAATATGTACATTGTAACATAATGCAAGCATAGTTGGTACAAAGTTCTATAGGAAAGTAAGAGAAAAATTAAGGTATTTTTCTCATTCCCATCCCTGAGCCTGAAAAGAAGAGAAAGAGATTATTAAACCCTTAAGGAGTCAGAAGACTTTCCCCAGGAGAGAGTTCAGGAATCAAGATACAACATCAGAAGCATAAATAGGAGTTTATAAATTTGTGGGAAATCTAGTGAAGTGGGAATACAGTATCCTTGATGGAGGAAGATAGACGGGAATAAGTCACAGTATAAAGTTTGAGCTTATTCTGAAGCTAACAGGAAATTACTGAAGTTTCCAGCTGAGAGAATGAGGTAGTCATGACTAGGTTTCAGAAAGATTCTATTAATGGCAGAAGGAGCAACAAAATGGATAGGCAGGAAGATGGAGGCAAGAAAATCTAATTTGGAAGAGAAAATGCCTGGAACCAGGACAGTGAGATTGAGAGGAAAGACTCACAGGCAATTTTAAAAATTGAAATAGACATACATTTAATTATGTGTAATGTGCTGTATAAGGGAAAAGGAATTTTTTTCATTCAACAAGAATACTGAATTCGTACTATGTGTTTGGGTCTCTGTCAAAAATATTGGACTATAAAGATAAATAAGAAGATATTAACAATTACAATGTATGAAAAACGCAGTAAAAGAAGAAAATGCAACATATGAACATGACATAGAAGAGGCAAGAAGGACCAGATAGAGGAGGTGACTCCTGAATGATGACAGCATAAAGAAGACAAGGCTGATAAGGACATTCCAGGAAAAGAGGCAGAATTCAGAGAGGACTTAGGTATGGGATAAAACTTGCATTCAGGAGTCATGACTGCAAGAGATATGTAACGTGAAAACCATAAGGAAAGGAAGAGGCCAGGCTGGGAAGAACCCTGCTGGTGTTTTATTGGAAGATGTTTATCACGGATATGGTATGGTCCAAGAATTTGAGCAGAAGCACAGAAGATGGATTCATGAGGGAAACTAGTTGTGAGGTGTATGAGTTTCCTAGAGCTGCCATAACAAAATACCACAAAGTTAGCAATTTAAAATCAGGAATTTAATAAGGTGTCAACAGGGCTACAATGCCTCTGAAGGCTTTTAGGGAGAGTCTTCCTTGCCTTTTTCACCTGCTGGTGGCCCCTCACACTCCTTGGCTTGTGGCTGCATCCCTCCAACCTCTGCCTCCATCTTTTCCCCCAAAATATCTTGGAGGAGGGGGTGTCCACTTCTGACCTTACAGAACTCATTCATGGGATGTAATCCAGAATGGCCTCATCTTGATCCTTACCCTAAGGATCTCTGCAAAGATCCTATTTCCAAATAAGGTCAAATTCTGTGGTTCAGGGTGGATTTGCATTTTTGTGAAATACCAGCCAACTACCAGGAATCCACTGTAGTCACAGGGCAGGAGATGAGAAAATCTGAGATAAAAACAGGGTGGAAGACAGAATGAGAATGGCAGGAGACCACAGTAAAAAGAAAAAGTCATGGTTGGAAGAAATGGAACAAGAAATAAAAGTCATAACTGAAGATAACCCAAAGTTTCTACCTGGAGAAAACAGATTGTGGTGCCACTGGTTGAGACAGAAATGATAAAAGTGTAAGAACAGATTGGTAGGTGCGGAGGATGTAAAAGTATTCAGTTTTCAACCCAAAGTAAAGTGCTTTGAGTGAGCCTATCCTCTGGGGAAAATAAAAAGTTTTAAAGTGACTTAGATTGTTGGGTGGGTGGTAATGCTGTTAGCTGTGATTGGGATAAAGACTTTTTTTAGGAGAGAAGAAAATAAGGTTAGTTTTAAGGATCTTACACTGACGGGCATGTGGCATGCAAGGGGGAAAGTAGAGCACAAAAAACGAAAATGTGTATTTGGTGCTCTGAAGAACTGACAACAGTTAGAAGTTTGGCGGCAGAGAGTATAAATCTTACAATAGACTGAGACTTGTAGAAAGAGCAAGGAGAATAGTGCCAGCTATGTTAGGAAGGGAGTTTCAGTCAAAGACGTTCAGTAATGAAAGACTCAAAAAAATGAGAAGAACAATCTCACTGCATATTATTAAACACCATGATACCCGTGATAAAGTGGCCGGATATAGATAGCCAGATAACCATACAGCTTGGTGCCCAGGCCGTGCTGCAGGTAGAGAAAGAGGAAGCAAAGACTGGAGAAGTAGGGAGACACATGACGCATCTGTTAAATGAGGAACCAAGCTGTAAACCCAATTTGTATGCAAGATCCCAACTAAAAATCACTCTGAAAGTATCTTTGCAAAGACAACATCAACGGTAAAAGTTACTGATATATTTATAGTTTGACTTTACCCGTGCCAGTTATTTTCAGAGCTTTCCATGCACTTAAATTAATCTGTTCTATTTTTACAGCAATTCCCTGCTGTTATACATGTGGAACAAAAAGGGCAAACAAAAATACAAGGAGCAGTTAGCCAAAGTCACACAACTGGTATGTGAGGAGCTAGAATTCAAAACCAAAATCTAACTCCACAGACTGCTCACTTACGCCTCCGCCATTCTAGCATTTTCTTATAGGTGGTAGGATTGTGAATGCATTTACTTCTCTTAACTCTTAAGCATTTTGCCAATTTTTCTATATTTATTTTACAATAAAAAAGATCCAAGTAATGTATATTTTTTCTAAAAAGTGGAGCTAAAGAGGGTACCTTTTTCGAAGATATAGAAGGAAGAGATTATAGTGATTTCATGAGAAACATTAAAGAAAAATTATTGATTTTTTTCACTTTCTTTGTAAGTATGACAAATCTCTTTGAAGGCTAAAGATACAGTCAGTGAAGAAAGAGAAGTGAAAGACACAGAAAGGAAAGATATAAGACAGGTTTTGATATTTGAGTAATGATGCGTAACCAAGACAAATGTGTAAAAATGTTCTAGGCTGAGGGGCTGAGTTCAGAGAAGCACAGAGTATGAGAGAGGCTGTCTGGGTTAGTGCCTCCAAAGGAGCCTGGAGCATGAGCATGAAAGAGTAAATTATGGGGAGTAATTTGCCTTGGAAAGGGTCCAGGGTAGTATCAGAAGAAAAGAACTGAGTAAAGTTCGTCAAAGATACCAAATATGAATGTCGAAGTGGAATGAGTTGAAATTGAAAAAATATATAATTTTATTTTAGTTTTTTCAGAGGTTAAAAAAATTGTAAGGTCTTGTGATAAAATTACAGGAGACAGTGGGTTGGTTGAAGTAAATGAAAAGTAACATTTGTAAAACCTTCCCAGAAGATTGGGAAGTGAGGTGCCAGGGAGGGGATAGATGTATAGCTGAGTGAAAAGGGTCCATTCTTTCCACTGAAACAGTAATTTGTTTACTTCTATATCGTTTCTTCTACCAAAGTATGTGAGTTCCCTCAAAGTAGAAATTGTCTTTATCACCTTTGAGATCCAGTGCATAAAACACAGTCTATAAGGTGTCCTAAAAGTTGCCCCTAAAGTTGCCATACATAGGGGAGGGTGGGAAATTGTAGTTACATACACCTTCATTTATAAACTATTCATTGCAAAATTTTACAAAATATTTCCAAAATATTCTCTATGCATTGGCCTCCTCTTTGGTAAAATTTTGTGATGAATAGTCTGTAAATAAAGGTGTATTCAGCTACACTTTCCCATTTTCCCTATGTATGGTGACTTCAGTGGTGACTCTGGGGACATTCTGTAAACAAGGTAGTTGCTATTAATTCCATATGTATTAAGCATGGAACAGAGCTTCTCTGGTCATTATGAGCGTATGGATAAAATGAAGCACATAAATTCTGGCAACTCTGAGTCCCCTGGTTTTCCCTCCGAAGCTAAAATAGGACCTCTCAGCCAAAGTTATGGGAGTCACGAAGTACCCCAAGAAAGTAGGTATGAGGCTAACAGAGCATACATGTCAAACATGCATAAAGCCACAGTGAACCCTAACACTGTTGTCAGGGCAG
Source organism: Perodicticus potto (assembly GCA_963574655.1). NCBI lineage: Eukaryota > Metazoa > Chordata > Mammalia > Primates > Lorisidae > Perodicticus > Perodicticus potto. The sequence goes on along the minus strand of CAUYRH010015567.1, from coordinate 25,121 downwards.
AAATTTAACCAGGTTTCTTAAGACTTTGACAGCACGGTGTGTGTCTGTGTGCTGGCTACCCAGTCTGACCAGGCTGACCGGCCCAGTCTGATTCTCTACTTCTTTCCCACAGCATGTCAGAGGATCAGTTTCAAGGAAACCCATCCACTTCCTTTTGATTTCACTGCCACTTGCATGTCTAGAAATTGTTGAGAGGGTCAAAACAGTGCTTGATGACAAGGCTGATTTGACATGAAGTTAAACCAGGCGACTTAAACTATTTTCCTGACTTTGTCCACTCAACACCAAGTAATCAACTCAATCGACAGTGGCAGGAATGGGGAGGGAAATGGGGGGTGGAGCCAAATGCTTTCATTGTCTTTTTCGTGAATCAAGCAGGTGAAATTGATAATCAAATCCCTGTTGGGTGTTTCGGGAAAGGAAGGCTGAGGAGGAAAACTGGCATCCTGGACCACGTACCTTAGTTTCTCTAAAAGGCATTTGGGAGGCAGCACGGTGGCCCGTTCAGCGGATCTGGGTCCTGCTTGAACAGTGTTTGGACGGAAAAGACCCAGAGACCCCCTTTCTTCCAGCCTGTGGCAGCTTCGCTGTCTCCTTTCTGTCCACTTGCAATCTCCAGGCCCATCTTCACGGCCATCGCCTGCTTCAGAGGCCAGCTGACACCGTTTTGTGTAGTTTGCTCCTTCTTAACCATCAAACTCGAGCTTCCAGAGTCGTCAGAATTATTCCACCGATGTTGAGGCAGCCGCCAGCCACATGGTCAATTTGCATCTGCCGCCTCCTCCACCCCTCTCCAGGCTGCTGTTTCAACCACCACGTTGTGGCTCTGAAAGGCGTGGGCCACTTCTTCCCAGAGATGGCTGAGGAGAAGCAACTCAAGGGCGCCGATCGTCTCTTGAAGATGCAAAGCTAGAGGGGTGGCCACGCTGTCTTCCAAGATGTGCAGAAGCGCTGTCAAGATGAGTGGGGTGTAACCCCGGACGCAAGATCAGAGGGGTGTGACCCCAGACCGGATGGTAGCTGCCATGGCCTTGAAGAAAACCCTGAATCAGACTCTTTCGTATCTTCATGCCCTGGGTTCTGCACGCACAGAACCCCCCATCCCTGTGGCTTCCTAGAAAGTCACTTCCTAGATGAGGAGGTGAAACTCATCAAGACATGGGCGACCACCTGACCAACGCCCACAGGCTGGCCGGCCCCCAGGCTGGGCTGGGCAGGCATCTCTGCCAAAGCCTCACTCAAGCACGATTGGAGCCTACAGAGCGCTTCTGAGGGGCCCTCCTCAAAGTATCAGAGCTTCAGCCAGAACCTGTCCCTCCAGCCACACACAAGGCAGCTTTTTAACTGCCCTGGCGTCCTCTCCCAAGCCTTGGACCAAGTAGAAATAAAGCTTTTTGTAGAATTAAAAAAAAAAAAGGCATTTGTGAGGTCAGTACCCACTTAAATTTTGTAGAGTGTAATTTTCTGAGCAATGTGGAATTGTGCATGAAGATTAAGGTTCTTTTATTCACATATAGCCACAGAAGCTTTCTTGTAATAAAAGTTTATTAAATTTGACTTACTTGACTTTGTAGCCAGGGCTCTGATCCTCAATCATAAACCTTCAAGGAAAGCTCCTGACAAGATGTTCCAACTGAACATGCCACTTCAGGAGTTTGTCACAACACACCTCCAGGAATGCTTCTTTCCAAGGCTCTTGAGGTCCTAGAGACAGCAGGAGCTTCCAGAACATGCTGTATTTTTTCATCAGTTGCATATGAGTCATTCTCCAAAAAACAATTAAAATTCAAAAATTGCAATCTCCCTTAAGAAAAAAAATATATAAATGTTTTCCAACATGATGGAAAGAGACCTTGGGCATAGATTTATATCTTTTTCCTTCCAAAAAGCCTGGGGTAGGTAGAGCTGAAGATAAAGCGTTTAACTTCAGAAATGTGCCCAATTCCCAGCTGTCACATTTGTTTCTTTCCCAGTCTGAATTTCTGTGACCGGTTGTAAAAGGTACAGTCAACCTGTCCTAAATAACTAACTCCAGGAACATTTATTATATCTGTAGTTCCTTAAATTATCAAAATGGCTAGTACATAAAATTGTCTAAGTAAGTGCTTCTGTAATTTACTTAGCTTGCACCCTGAGCTAAGTAGGTGCTGAATGGGTTTGACTGCTGAGTTACACATATCAAAACTTAATTAAGTTTCTGACCTAACATCTCCTTGGTCTCATTGATTAGGGAAGTCATGGGTGGACCACATCATTCTCAGGAGGACTATGCAATTGTGAATTCTGAGCAGTCTATATATAATTTTTGCCAGAGTGTTCAAGTCTCATTAGATTATTATGAGCGTTATAGCTGTGCTAATCTTTTTCTAAGAAATGAACTTTTAAAATTGCACATTTTTAACGTGACTTGTCGAGTTACCATGGCAGCTTCATTATAATACACAGAGAGGAACATTATCACAGCTATGCCTGATCTATCCAGGGTTGTCAGGAAATGAGAATTCCACACAAAGTGCATTCTCCGCTAGGGTTCATAAAACTTGCCAGATCAAATGCCCAGACTTTCAGTTTAACAGGTTTTTTTTTTTTTAATGAAAAGCTTTCAATCATGTACTGCACACAGTCTGTTTCCTTAAATGTATTTGCGATGAATCAGGGGTCTTTGATATCAATGACTTATTGTATTTAGAGGCACGTACAGTACACTTGGGGCCCCTTTTTTCTTCAGCTGTTTATGACGATCAGGGACTCTGAGTCATTTCAGGCTCTGAGAGAGTGCTCATGGCCCCCCATATCCCAGCAAGGAAAGACTTAAGTACATATACCACCCAGATAGTTCAGTTCTCACTAAATGTTTGACAGCTAGAAATGGCAGATGGGTCTTGACTAAAACAAAAAATCAAGCTTTCTCCTGTTTCTCTCATTTCCTTCCGGTTTCCCTCAAATGGTATCTTTGCAATTGACCTTAAAATTGCAACCAATCCTGTTTCTATACAACACACACTTTCTTTTTGGTTCTAACTGCCTGCACTACCACCTCAAGACATAAGTTTCGGAAGGGTGGATAGAGATTGTTTTGCTGATGCATCTCACATATCTAAAGCAATGCCTGCCATGGAATAGTATTTATTGCATATATGAGTTTTAGTATTGTTTTACAGACAGTATTTAGGGGAAAAAGATAACAATCACAGACCTGCATGAGAGAAAAACTCATTTAAATTCAAGAAAGTGGAGGGAGGGCATTCAGTAGCTTCCCATCCAATCCTTGCAATTCATGGATAGATGGCATACTCCCTTGCATGGGACACAGCTACAACTCGGACTTTAACCTTACACATGTGAATTTTGTATCCTAATGATCTCTACTCTCCTATTAATTTGAAATTTTTTTTAAAAAAAAGGAAAAATGAAAGAAAAAATAATGACAAGAAATTAGTATTTTTGGACTGAATTTATAAAAGTTATTTAAGGCCAATTATAATGAACACATTAAATTGACAGTTTAAATATCTTAAACTAAAATGAAGCCATATTATTTTTTTCATTGTTTTGAGTTCTTGATTTTTTTTCCCAATAAAACTATTTGTTTCAGTTGAACAAATCTGTCTTCATTTGGTCTTTCAGCACTAATGTTCTGCATTACTGCATGGCTATGAAGAACCTGAGGGGGTATTTGATTTTCTTTTGCCAGTTAAATTTCCTCAAAGACCTGCTCTTCCATTCCTGTCCTACTCAGAGAAATAACTTGCTGTAATCTTGAGAACTGTGAATACCCGTGGAAGTTGGTGTTGAGTCATACAGTGTGTGTTTTAGAGAGTAAGACATTCTGTATCTCTACGTAGCTTCACAATAATACCCTACACATCAGGTTTCTCAGTGTGCAGTAGTCCTTCCTTGCTCATTGTTTCACACTTGCACAGGTCTCAGTTACACAGCGTCAACCAGTCCAAAAACATCACTCGGAAATTTCCAGAAATAAACAATTCATAAATTTTAAATTCTGTGCCATTCTTCCTAATGCTTCCCTGCTCTCTTTAGCCCAAGACCCGACTCATCCCTTTGCCCAACATATCAACCCTGTACACAGGACAGGTCTGTTTCTTGTTTTTCTTTTCTTTTTCTTTTTTTTTTTTTTTTTGAGAAAGAGTCTCACCTTATCACCCTTGGTACAGTGATCTGACATCATAGCTCACAGTAATGTCAAATTCTTGGGCTCAACGGATTCTCTTATCTCAGCCTTCCCAGTATCTGGGACTACAGGCACCCATCGCAGCTCCTGGCCATTTTTAGAGATGAAGTCCCACTCTTGCTCAGGCTGGTCTTAAATTCCTGAGATTGGGCAATCCACCCACCTCGGCCTCCCAGAGTGCTGGGATTACAGTTGTGAGCCACCACTCCAGGCAAGAACTGACCTGTTTTGTTAGTCACTTAGTAAGTCTTATATAGAAGATTGGCTATCGAGTTATCTCACTGCTTGTGTTCAAGAAACCTTTATTTTACTTGTCTTACAGTATATTTTTATAATTGTTCTATTTCATTGTTAGTTTTTGTTGTTAATCTCTTATTGTGCTTAAATTTATAAATTAAGCTTTATCATAGGTATGAATGTAAAGAAAAGTAGTTTCAGGCATTCACTGGGGGTCTTGGAACACAACCCCAAAAGAGGAGGGACTACTGTACATGCAAATCTAGTGGCAATCCTATTAAAATGCACCTCAAGGATAGGTGAATCTGGGGGTCTAATCAGTTCCTAGGCTGACAATGATGCTATTGTCATAAAAAACACCTTTTGAAGAGCAAAGGCCTAGATTAAAATTTTTTATTGGCATTATCCATTTCCTTCTCAGATGAATCTCAATTTGATTTCCTGAAGGGCAATAGGGAAAGAACTTGCACAATTTTTGTTGATAATTTAAAACTCAAATCTTCACTTTGGGAGGCCGAAGCAGGTGGATTGCCTGAGTTTACAAGTCTAAGACCAGCCTGGACAACAGCAAGACTTCATCTTTAACTAAAAATAGAAAAACTAGTTGATCGTCATGGTGGAGGCTTGTTGTCCCAGCTACTCAGGAAGCTGACGCAAGAGGATCTTTTGAGCCCAAGAGACTTAGGTTGCTGTGAGCTACGATAACACCAGGGCACTTTACCCAGAGTGACAGAGTGAGACTCTCAGGGAAAAAAAGAAACTAAACCAAATCCAGAAATCTTTTCACTCAATAATATTAAGTGTAAATTTTAGGTTTACATATAGTAGCATCTACTACAAAACAGGAGAATGTTGTTTTTTTAGGTATGATCTAAGGACAGGTGTCGACTTCATTCTTTAATGAGGTTCAAATTTAGCACTGTAATGAAGCTCTCTGAAAAAGGAAAGCAGGAAATGGCAGATTTGTTTTGATAGAGACCAAGAATTTTAAGTGTGTGTTGGCTTTACACTGTCTTTGAAACTGTGCTATGAAAACACAGGGACCAGGAAATGAGCCCAGCCAAGTGATTCCATTCTCTAAAGATGTCAAAATCGGTTCTCTCTGACATCCAAATGTTCCTCTTTCAGAAGGGAAATGAGGAAAGGCCTATATTATTTGTAGCTAAGTGAACCCAGAGCTTTTTATTCTCTTGTAACTCAATAACAATTCCTTAAATAGAAGCATCCTTCCTCCTGAAGGGCAGCTGAAACTTACACCTCTTATTCTAGCCCAGGCTTTGCTTTCTCTGAAAGGGGGCGGGAGGACTAATAAAATTAGTGATTCTTTGTTCCTTTCAGAATAATGAACTAGCTTTCAGAACCGAAGAATCAGTTTGTGTATGTGAAAAAAGGGAATAATTTTGTTGCCCAGGCATGTCACACTGTCTTGTTCTGACTCAAGAATTAGAAAACTGTAATTGCTTTGACCGACTGCCCTACAGTGGGCTGGTATAAGTTTGCTGTTGGTCACTGGGAGAGGAAGTTGTGCATTTCTGCTGACCAAGCATCCTCCTGGCTCTTAGTAATAATCTTCTCTTTTATGACTCACATTGGAGCTGGGCAAAACTGAAGTGCTTACTTCCTGCAACCTGATGCAATCAAACTGGAAACAAATAGGTTGTGTTCCTCTTTTTCTTAAAAATTTTGAAAATATCACTGTGCTCAGAGCAGTTAGGGATACTTAAAGCAGAAAATAAAAAAATCATGGCTTGACTTGGGATTTTGACGTTGAAGAGTATAAAGTCTTACACTTAAGGTCACACTATTGCACTGACTCTGAAGCATTTGCCTTTAAAATTGGGTGAACTCGGCTTCAAATTGTTTATGATAAATTAGGTGTAATATCTCAAGATCTCATAATTCTCCTTTCAAAGAGCATCTGTTTTCTGAAGAAAAGCTGGCAGACCATATTGCAACTAGAAGCTGAGACTATTTATTATGAAATCAACCTCAGCAGCTAATGCACCACTCTAATGCAGGGATTCTTTACCCAGAAATCATACCCAGGAGCCTCTGAGATTATATAGGATAATTCACTGGGAGAAATATATTAACTTTAATCAGATTGTCATATGGTCCTGTGATCCCCCCCAAAAGGTGAGGAACCATTTCACTAGACTGTCAATCTTTAAAACATTCATGACTTTGACCTAAATTTCCCATTTTCAGGATTAATCTTACATAAATATTCATACCAGTGAACAAAATTGGTACATTTAAAAATTTTTTTCTGTATTATTTGTAGTTATGGAAAGATAGAGTGAAAATATTCATCAATAGAAAATATTTAAAAATATCATAGCATGTTTGTCTTATGGAGATTAAAAATAATAAGGCTGACATGGAAAGCTGTCTAAGACATATTGTTAATTTAAGAGTCATTTGTTCATTAGATAATTAAGCATTTACAGTGTTCTAGGAACTGTGTTTGATTCTAGTGAATACATGCTGCCCCCCCCTTTCTTTTTATGATACGTAAAGTTTTGATACATGTATCAAAACTCTAGAAGGATTTATATGAAGAAACAAGATTTTCTGGGATTTGAAAAGGAGAAAATTATTTTATTTTGTATGAATTTTGTTGAAGAGCATATATTACTTTTGTAATATTTAAATGATTAATTGTAACCATTCTTCTCTTAAACTGAGTGTGACTCTCTTTGTCACAGTCATCATGCAAAAATAAAACAACACGTAGGTTGCAGTTTTTTTAAAAAAAAATTGGTTTCCTTGACTGATCCTAAACAGTCCATTCAATTCTTTTCTCATTTAAGATAATTGTTTAACTGTCCACTGGATTCTTATTGAGCTCTCCTATAGCGGTAATTACACACAACCTGTCTCCTTCTCTTTCCACTTCAGCTACATTGCTGACATTTTAGATAGTTTTCTGATCTGCTGAGTCATTTGGTATGCAGAACATTGACATCAACCCTGGAAGAATTATCAGTTATTTGGGTTAAATCTACAAGTCTTTTATTCGATATCTAACCACCAACCACACTCCCTTGGAGACCTCTTCTACTATGGCTTAGTTCCTTGAGTCTATTTTTTAATTCTCTAATGCTCAGGCCTTGATATTTGAGTGTTATTTAGACCATGTTTTACTAATGTAAGTCTGTCTGGGATGGCTTTCAAGGTGCCTATATTCTGATCTTATTGATCATAGATTTTTCCATGAAAGCAAAACGTGTATTTGGTGGAGTGCACTAACAGCCAAGATGGGAGAGTTACAATACTAGAAGCCATGAATAGAGCCCTACTTAAAAAAAAAAAAAAATCCTATCAAAGAACATGAAAAAATGACTCTTACATGTTACTCCCAAGAGAGAAATCCCTAATATTTATTGCTGTTTGACTATCTTCTTCTGGGGACACGAGTGTGTCACACTTTCCAGCCACTTGCTGTTTGTTGGGACTATATGCAGCTCCTGGACAATGGACCCTGTGTCAACCAGGGTATGTTAATTCCAGAATGAAACAGTTAATTGACAGAGAAAAATCCTCCAACACACCTTTTCTTCTTCCTCGCATGGTGGATTTAAAAGCTACACTACAGCTAGAGTACATAGCTTTGAGGTGAAGCTGCGTAACAGAGACTTTGTCAGCCTGAACCTGAGCAGCTTCATGGACACGAGAGCGATCTGGACCATAAGCATGAGGAACTCAAATCAATTCAATGGAGGGGGGCAGGGTAACAAGGGAGCAGGGAGAGGAGGAAGGAGGGGATGGACACCCCTACCTAATGGGGACAGTTAGAGTGTACCACACTCCTCTAGGAGGCAGGACGCAATTATAAGAGGGACTTTATCTAACAAATGCAAACATTGTAACTTAACTCTTTGTAACCTCAATTAACCTAAAACAATAAAAAAAGAGTCTGATGTATTCTAGCCTCTGTGTTTGGTGTCAGGAATACAAAGACAAAAAATATCTAAGCTGAAGGAGCCCTGGTATGAGAATCACCTGGAATGCTGCTAAAAATAAAGATTCTTGAAATCGAATTCAGACTTAATAGAAGAGAATATCCAGGCATAGGGATCTAGAACAAATCCCTCAGATTAGTCTTGGGAAGCTCCATGTTTGGCATGGATTTAATGATAGATAGAGGACGTAGGTTATTTGATCTACTCCTATAAATATGAAGGCAAAGGGTGGTTGGCTCCTTTACAAAGTATGATGCACCCCCAGGAGGCCCGCTTTGCAGAGTATATCGAGGTAGCACAGAGCAGGACCATCCCATGGCTGTACAAAAACAACTTTGCTTAAAATAAAAGCCACATCTCCATCCCTAAAATGAATGGAAGAGTGAAAGGGATTTTTCCCAGTAATAGATCTTAGGCTAATCAAAAAAAAAAAATTTTTTTTTTAAATCGCTGATTCTTTAAGTGACTGTAAATTTGTAATCGTAATCTTAATTTATCAATTTAAAAATTTTAAACATCACTCACAGAGTTATAGGATAGTGGCTGAGGTGGTAATTAGTATTTTAAAAGGAGCTTCTTGAATGTGGCTTTGAGTATGGAAACTAGAAACTATTAATTTTTAAACAGCTACATGTTAAAGAAAATTGAAACAAAAGGAAAGTCTTACTCTACTAGTGAGAATATTTAAACCCTGACACAAGCTAAGGAGATATTCTTGTCCATGCTGTTCTCAATACGATTGTTATGAGCATTCAACATATTCATGCTTTTGTTCTAGTAGATACAAAATACAAGGCACTTTGTAGTTCAATAAATAATTATTTTACACAGAATTCATTTGTGCCATTTTCATCACTTATCTGTCTGCAGTCTGTCAACTGAATTTGGGTAGAATTTGAATGCTTGTAATTGCAAATAGTTTGTTATGACCCAGAAGGGATTCTATGAGATGGGAAAGTTCTCTTTTTACTCTCCTGATGATAGCAGAAACTAGAATTATCCGGAAGGTAAACAAAAATTTTGCTCAATGATCTCCATCTCCAAAACCACTGTATATTGATTTTCTATCAAGATGTATGATTTTTGGAGGATGCTGCCTGTACTCTTACATATTTGTATATTTATTTACCCACTCATTTACTTCGCAGTGGAACAGCTGGAGCTACCAAATTGAATAAGCTTCCAGGGGAAGATACCACTTTAGGAATGAGAAAAAAAAAACCATTATTTCTGAGGGTTGATGAGAGTAAATGGTGCTTGCTTGCTGGGAACATTATATGTAAAGATACAGGTCAATTATCTCAAAAATGAAGGTTTCAGAATTAATCAGGATTCCTTGGTAGGTGTACCATAATATAGTTACAGTCCAGCAGAAATAACCAAAAAATAGCATATTACCACCTACGTTCCATTTAATCTCTTCCTTTCATACTAATCTTTTTTCTTCCAGGTTTAAGAGAAAGAGAGTTGGTCACAGCTCTAAGTTCCTAAGGACAGCTGAAAAAGCACAATGATAGCAAGACAACAGTTTATTTTACGAGCTATAACTATTGTAGATTCTTGGCACATATTTACACAGTAAAGGCTCTGAGAAGTCCTGCAGAATTAAGACAAATTCTCTAAATGTATGCAATTACTTTTAATATTATCTATTAACTTCCTACAGAATACATGGAAAATAAGGTCTCATTAGCTCTTAGGCTCATCTCTCGCCACTCTGCACCTGATAACGTAGGTCACAGACACACGTCTCTCAATCTGCACAGTTTTTGCACGTGCTATTCTTTTTATCTAGATTTTGATTTGTTCCTATCCCTACATTTCCATACCCGCTTTGATAGGCCAAACCTTAGCCGTAGTCCAGGTCACAGCTTAGCTGTCACTTTGCTTGGGAACTTTCCCCTAACACCCCAATTATACACACCTGTGCTCAGGTTCTCCACTGAGACCTGCTCTTCTAGCATAGTTAAAATCACTCTTTATTAAAATTGCTCATTTAATACTCTTGCTTTTCTATTGAATGATAAGCTCCATACAGCTGTATGTTCTGGTGTCTCATTCAGTATTTTAGCTCCAGCCCCTCACATGGTTCTTACAACATCAGAATTGCTAAATACATAGTTAATAAATCGAAATGAATGCCCAGAACCAATGGTTTAAAAAAAATGTTTTGGGGGCTTTTATACTAAGAGAGCCACAGATACTCAGTAAGTTATTTTGCTTTGGACCTGTCTGAGCAAGTTATTAATACATTAGGCAATATCAATTGCTTTATTTTACTCTATTTCACTTTATTTTACTTCCATCTGTGTTTATCTTGGGTTCAAGGTATAGTTCATTTCAGACTTTGACAATGCAATGCCCTGTTCTACTTTGTGAAATTACATCACAGGCTCATCTCTCCCTAAAAATACCACACAATGTTTATTTCATATTTATATGTAAATACATGTGAATAGACATGTTAACATTCTATACTTGAGAATTTCCCCATCCTGGAACTACCTAGAGGTCCATGGGAATTCTTCCAGTGACTAACAGATTGAGGCCTGCTCTAATTCTTACATCAGTTCTAATATCCAGGAAAAATTAAGTTTTTTATAACCTAGGTACCATTCTGAAGACATTAAAAAAGGCTTTCAGAGCACATGTTTTCTTACTAAAGGCAGAAAGCATTATCTATATGTAATGCAATCCAATCAACTAATGTTTCTTAATGTGTTAGTGGCACTGCTATGGAATGGGATCGGGGCTGATGCCCTGATCGGTCTCTGTTCTTGGAATAGTTTGATGTTTGCTAACTGTAACGTCCTTGAACTAGCATGGCGCTTCAGTTTCTCTGGACCATGTTTGATACTGACCCAATTCACCGATAAACACTATAGACTACGGTCCACTATAATGGACCATAACACAGTATCTTAAAACTGTCATCGTGACCCACATACAAGTATTTGAAAGGCAATAGAAACCTTCTACCTTTGCAATGGTCTCTTTTGTGCTTTCCAGTAGTTTTATCTGTACTTATGCTTTGGACATAGTGAGAGACATTTTTCAGAATCTTTTTATAGGGTTAGAGAAAGAGTTGATGTTGTCTGTGAACTCTGTGGAGCCCTAGTCTCATAATTGGATGTGAAATCAAATTGAATTAAAAGCAAAAGAAGTAAACAACAACCACCCCAAATTTAGAACAATTATATATGATAATATAGAAAAATACTAGTAACATAAATTAAAAATAAAACAAAATGGAAAAATCTAATTGAATTAAAGACAAAATAAGAAGACAAAAATAAACCACAATTTAGAAAAATTATACTCTGTTATAAGATAGAAAAATATTAATCAGGTAATTTAAAACTAAAATGCATTAAACTGTTCAGAGTGGCTATGTGTGAGTCATAAAATTCGAAATCATTTCTTCTTGCTGCTTTGATAAATTTCAAAATTATATGGTGGCAAGGACTTCTACATTTTAAATAAAGTTGATTTTTTAATTATAAAACTAAAATATGCACTAATTTTAAAATTGTAGAAAATATATAATACTATTTTCTGTCATCTTGCCCGCTTAAACTAAATGGGTTGTATCACTCACAATGCGAGGCCTTTTTCCCATTATCACGGGACACAGTCTTGTACATCAAAGAACATTAGAGAGTCCATAGATTCCCACATACGTATCCTGAGAGCATCTTATAACTGCTTACTCAGCCCCACCCATCCTGTTTCTACCCTCATTCCCCCCCTACACACATTACAGCCAGACCCTCTTAAATCATAAAAGCTTCTCTATTTCAGTTATCCTCTCCAGCATCTCCATGGCCTTGCCCATAAAACTACCTTTCTCATCTTTCAAACCACTCTCCCAGCACACGTAAACATACTCAGAGACATAATTTTCACCCATGATAATAAGGCCTAGTGCCGCTGGCAGTGGTATCCATATGCATGTATGTTATAAATCCACTATGAAACAACCCATTCATTTAGTGTAAGTAATAATGGCAAATGGTTTGCCCTGTTTATTCTGCATATTCATACTTTATTATTCTTATAATTAGCTTAGTGCATATCAGAAAGATGGATGCTCTGTACATTTTCTGTGCATAGGTTTCTGTCTTTCCCATTACCTTTCAGCTACCCATTAATACGTTTTTACTAAAGAACGAGAGGACGACTGGGTGAAAGATGGAATCACTGTAGCATCTATGCAAATCTCCTGTAGACCTAAAATTATTTCCTCAAAGGGTTTCTTTCTTTTTTTTTTTTTTTTTTTTTTTTGCAGTTTTTGTCCGGGGCTGGGTTTGAACCCACCACCTCCGGCATATGGGACCAGCGCCCTACTCCTTTGAGCCACAGGCACCGCCCCGTTCAAAGTGTTATTAACAAAAATAAAAGGAGGAAAAGGAAAAGCAGAAGAGAGAAGCTGAGGAGTGAAAAAGCAAAGTGTGTGGTTTTAAGGACCTAGAGACTGCAGAGCTTTACCCGCAATGTTACAGTCATAAAGTCTGCATGTGTGTGTCTGATGGTTTGTAGCCATCAGTTTTTAGTTTTGAGGCATAGTGATCATTAGGCCTGGTGTGCCTCCAAGTCAGTTAAATTTGGTTTATTAATGCATAATCCAATATTGCTATGTATAGGAGGACACGTAAAAGGATTTTAAAATTCTATCTTCTGATGTGGCCTAAATTATTTCAAGGAAACGCCCACTGTCAAGTGAGTGAAAATGAATAATTATGGGAGCCCTAAAACCCCACAGTTGAGCAGACTAGACAGCTGCTATTATTAAGCTCTCCAAATTGAAAATATGGATTCCATCATTACAAGAACAAAGATAGGGCTGTGATAATTACAACAATGCTATAGCTTCCCTCTTTTGCTCATGTGTTTGGTGGAATATTTAAAGGTGCAAGGAAAAAATAGAGAGCTCAATTTCTGTGTCTGGTTATTCACTTAGATGAATTGTATTTTTCAACCGATTATAACCATAACAGAGCTTGCAATCCCTGCCACATCGTGATAAGAAAGCGCCGATTGGGGAAGGAGTTAAATGATAATAAACATAGTATAGACTCAGTGGGGGTGATATTGTTTAATGTCAGTAGTGATTGAAACTACCTTCTAGATGACTGAAGCTTTGTCGGCCTCGTCTGTTTACATTAATTTCTCCTTTTCAAAGGCCATTATCTTAAATTGCATGTTATATAACTTGTGCAGCCTCCCTCTGGCCCACGGCACCACTTGTAAAGCAACTTGACAATGCATACTGTAGGAAAAATAAAAGTTCCTAGGCTCAGCATCTGGAGATTACAATCTTGAGACCATAATGGGGATGGATTAAACTTTGTACAATTTCCTTTTGTCATGTGAATTGAAGCCCATTGTGCTATTTTCTCTGCTCCTTTCTATCTTTGTCACTGAAATGATCCGTGAAAATGTTAGCACTGCTTAAGCAACCCTAGCCTGGCTTTAACCCAGAGTCTTACAGTTTGATTGGCTCTGAATTTTCTCCACCGCCAGAAAACCAAGCAAGAAACTAGGATAAACCCACTCAGCAAATGACAGGACATGAAAACGGGGACGTCTTTTGGCTCAGGCAGGCTTAACAAGGATATTCAATGATCTTCCTGTCGATCTCATGCAAAAAAAAAAAATTGAAATGAAAGGGGAAAAATCGTTTCAACATAAATCCAATCTTGTGACAGCGGCTGCACACCTCTGTAAGAGGGAAGAGAGAACACTACAAAGATGTTCATTCTCAACACACGTTCAGGTTTTCAGATTCCAATCACAGACTCTCAGATGTCAGACCGCCCACGTTTGCATTACCTCCCAGGTTCAGAGGGAGTTATTCAAAGGACTATGGTAGCCACAGACTTTGACATTGCCTTGAATTGACCATTAGCAAGGGAGAAAACATAAATATACCTATTAAGAAAAAGAGTGAGAGTTTCACTTCCTCAGAGCTTGATTTTGTTTTGAACTTGAGAGTGTCTTTGATGTTGGGCAAGGCTGCTGCACCACACACTGTCTTCAGTACTTTGATTGCAAATAAACTCATCCAGGGGAGGTTTGAAAGCAAAATATTTTTGTGACTTACTTTTATATTGATCTCAATAATCCCATAACCATCAATAAATAACTGATTTCTCCAAATAAATTCCATAAAATTTGACACATTAAGGTATCCAGGGATTTAAAAAAAAACAAAACTAAAGGCTTTTATTTAATGAAACCTAAAGTTGTTCATTTTTGTTATGTGACCCTCAGTGGCTTGGTCTATTTCAATTGAGAATAAGTTCCTCGTACACACATGTATTTCATGGTTGCATGGAGCATAGGATTAGGGATGGAAAAGCAAAGGCTACAGGTGATAAACTCTTGGCTTAGTGAGCCGTTTTCACAACAGGGTGTCAAAGATCGGTGTTCTATCTACTGCACCAGAATTTTTCCTGCGGTCTTTTCTCAAGACCAACTTTGAAATCATCCATGATACTTTTATCCTATCCTATCCCTACTACTGGGTCTACCAAATGTTTCTGGAAGGAGAGTGAATAACAGAGAGACCATCCTTCAACTCCACTTTACTTGGTTTTATGCTTCCCTGCTTGGGCTGACTCAATATTCTAAACAGGTTATATAATCACATGAGACCCCATCCAGAGAGGCCACAAGCTGGCCTAAAGGCTACTCCATTCATATGGTAACCTTTTACTCTCCCAGGATTTTTCCTAAAAATAAAACTTGATTGGATTGAAGAATCAACTGAAAATATTACTAATATTTATGGAATGTTAATCCTGTGTTAGATGCTGTACGTATAAACACTGTATGTGTGAACCTCCTTATAGCTCTAAGTCACTTACAAGGGAAATACTGTAACTGTACTATTTTATAGAAAACTGAGGCTTGAAAAGATATATACCTTGCCATGTTGGCACAGATATGAAGCAGACAGTCTAGGTCCACAACTGATGTTTAAGTATTTTTACCTTCCTTCTGTACTACTCTGACTCTGTAAATTGGGCTGTCTTATTAACTAAGGAGTAGCTATCCAGGGCTTTCTAAAACTTTAATTAATTTTGACTAAAGCTATGCTGTTGAGAGGGTATTGAGGCAGCAAGATTCGGAGTAGTTGCTATCTTTCTACTAATGGTTGGGTCATTTTTATTTATTCCAGTCATCAAAATATCCCATGTGCTGGCACAAGAAAAAAAAAGAAAAGAAAAAGAGAGCTTTAAATGTAGGTAGAGAGATTTATATAGATGCAGACATTAGATCATTCATTTAAACTAAAAGATAGAAATTTCTTTTTTCCAATCATTACCAAGTCAGAGTGTGAGAGTAGTTTTAATTTAAATGCACATCTCTCAAACTTACAATTAAAACTGTTCATTGCGGTCCATTATTTTGGGGTTATAATGCATAGCAACTGCTTGGACACCCAGCACAAGTCTTTTTTGACTAATATTCTAATTCATTATTTCATTAGGATCATTTTTCTTGGTGTATGGACTTCCAGGACACATCAGGGATATATAGAAATAGAATTAGATCAATGCACAAAAACTCTCAGTGAAAACAAGTGTTTCCCAGCCTGAGCAAGAGTGACACCCCCATCTCTAAAAATAGCCAAATAGTGTGGCAGGCACCTGTAGTCCCAGCTATTCAGGAGGCTGAGGCAAGAGGATCATTTGAGCCAAAGAGTTGGATGCCATGGTGAGCTGTGATGCCTTGGCACCTTACCAAGGGTGACAAAGCAAGACTCTGTCTCAAAAAAAAAAAACAAAACAGAGTTTCAATCTAATAGTTCTTGCCCTTTAGAAATCTCCATAGCTTACAATGGCACATCAAGACTTCGATAATTTCCCAAAATCTTGCAATGGAGATTAGCATTCTCTAAAAAACAGTACTGAGACTAAAACTATTGCCAATTTCTCAAATAAAAAAACAACAAATGAATACCTCTTTAGAAATAATTATCTCTGGGTTTCAGAGAGCCGGGAACCATCAATGTATTTTAAACAATAGTGGTATGATACTACTAGTAATCAATATGCATAATAAATGATAAAATTGCTATGTTACAGACCAAACCATTGTCATTTGGAATACTGGTATAATTTTCTTTTAAAATTGGTAAAATTAATTCTTAGTGATGAGAGTAGGACTGGTTACTGGGGAAAGTTTTACAATCTCATGGAAGGTATTTCTTGGTTATATCACATATGATGATGCTAAGGTGTCTAGTGAATAAGGACTATAAATATTAAGTGTCCTACAAATGGTTTTCTTAAACGACATTTAAATATCTTTCCAGATATTTAGGTAAAACCATCAGATGAAGTCTTATCTTCCACTCTAGTTGTGTAAATTGTTTGAATAAAATTTGCTTTTATTTCTCAAAATTATCAAAGCTAGAATATTACACTGATTTTGTAAAATTACAGTTTGTAGTTTTATCATTTATTGATTTTAGTTCAGAAAAATAAACAGTATACTACAAAATATTATAAAAAGAATATTTTTTATCTGATAGGGCTGAGATCTACGGGATAAAAAATAAAGAAGGCATCATAGGGTAGAAAAGCGTAAGACTGAATAGCAAAAACTCATGAACTAGAATATGTTCCAGAAAGTGTCCTTATGGCAACTTATGAGAGATAAAAGATGTTAGTGTCGTGTTTTAGTGGCCAGGTTTGGTTTACTAGCTTAGCCTTTTCAGCTCCCTTAGTAAGTCAGGAAGGTGAAAGCTGATTTTGGTGATATTTACAATACGTTCTGAGAGCACAGTTTAAAAGCATTCAGAGAAAAATTTTTCAATGATTATTGTCTTTTTTGAGTTTTTGTTGTGTTTTTGTTGCTGCTGCTGGTGGTGATTTCATATCCCTTTTTGTCACTTTTGACAGTTTTGCCATACTTTCAGCCATACGAGAAGATGAAGACTTTGCATCTTTTATGTTTACCTGGACGGAGTTGAAACACATTCTTCTCAATAAAGTATCTCAAGCGGCCCAGCGCCTATGGCTCAAGCAGCTAAGGCACCAGCCACATACACCTGAGCTAACGGGTTTGAATCCAGCCTGGGCCCTCCAAACAACAATGACGGCTGCAACCAAAAAATAGCCAGGCATTGTGGCGGGCGCCTGTAGTCCCAGATACTTGGGAGATGGAGGCAGGAGAATCGCTTGAGCCTAGGAGTTGGAGGTTGCTGTGAGCTGTGATGACACGGCACTCTACCCAGGTAGCTTGAGGCTCTGTTTCAAAAAATAAATAAATAAGTATCTCAAGAATTGAAAAAATATATATCCAGTGTACTCAATACTAATATGAAACCAACATACAAACAACTACATTATAACAGGAATGATAAAATACAAATATAGTCCAGCAAGGAAGCGGGGTTAGGAAGGAGAGAGGAGAGGGGAGTAGAGAGGACGATTGTGGACAATGTGAGCTCACCACACATGCACAGTGTGAGGGTGTGCAGCCCCCTGGGTGAAGAGCTCAACTATGACTTGGATTTTACCTTAGAAGCGAAACAATGTAACCTAAACATGTGTACCCTCATATAAATTTGAAATAAAAATAACAAAAGAGCAAGGGCAGTAAAAAAAGAAAGAAAATTATTCATGGCATGTTCAATTGGAACTTGCTATAATTAAAGAAACATCTAAGAAAATCAGTCTAGAAAGATTTGCTTTAACAGTTATAATTTTGAAGCATTTATAATCCTTTGTATTTTAGCCCATCTGGGCTGTGTGAACGAAGTCTTGCCCAAAAATGTGACCTCTGGATAAGCTTCAGGTACTCAGTGGGCCAGTTGGAACAAATATTTATGAGCATCAAAGAACCCTCTTTTTAGAGAACATTAAAGATGAAGGCACATGTAAGTATCTTTGGCGGGATTCTGTCCATCTTCTTAATAATTCAATCACCCGTATAATTATAAAGCCTAAAATATGCTCATCTTTGAGTCCTTGTTACTTAGTAAACAAACATTGACATGTAACTATACTCCAGAATTATCTTCAAAGAACATCTTTTTTTCAATTCTACTTTCTCTGAAGCCAAAGTATGATTAATGCAGATAAGATGTAACTCAAGAGAAGTCATCATATTAATTAAAACCCTGAATTGGACAGCAAAAAAGGAGACTATTTCTAAATAGTAGTTTACTAGCAATCTTTCACAACAAGAAATAGGTTTAATATACGAAGCATTCAATAACATTGCTTTAATGAATGAGTGAAGTAATGAATGAATACACCTCCAGAGTGTTCATAAACACTAAAACTCCATTTTGGAGATAGGAGCTAAGCTAAATCATAAAGAAGGTTTCTAGTATGCTTTTTCTTACAGAAAGATCATAGTTACTAATAGAAATGTAAATAAATAATAATAAAATGTAAGCATATTTGGTGCTGTGGATGTGAGCCAGGTGTTATTATTCAGATTTTATATGTATTAACTGACTTCATTTTTCCAAATACTGTATGAAAAACCATGTCCCATGTCACTGACCAAGGATCTGTTCAGTGATTTTCCCTAGGTCACGTGTGAATTAGAAATGTGTTAATAGAGAAATTCTATTGATTAAATTTCTAATGAATGAAAAGATCAGGCACATTAATAATAGTTAAAATTCTTGAAGTATTGAGCTAGCTAACTTAAGCAAGCACAAATAAAATAATAAATTAAATTAAATTAAAGGCTGTGGGGCTTCCAGACTGTTTTAAGTCTAGAAGGCTAGAACATCTAAAGGCAGGATGATGGCTAGAGTTGTGGAAGGAACAGAATCAAGAACAAGAAACCTCTCTCAGGAGCCCCATAAGATTTTTTCTGTTTTTCATCTCTGCCTTTGTCTGCGTAGCTATGGCATTCTTCTTTTACTGTCTGCTCCAAATCCCATTACTCCCACCACCATTCACATCCATGACTTTAAACCCGATTTGTTATACTGATCATCACAAGGAACAAATAACATTCTTTCATTTCAAATTTTAAGTTCCTGGGAAGGATCTTTAATTGTCAAATTGGGTCAATTGACCGTTCCTATTCTAATCTACTGTGTGTGGTGGGACAGGCTGTCCTTTTCCTGTCCTCTGCAGTCTACTACATGGCCATGAACAATGCAAGGCCAGTACAAATGCTAGGAGCCACTGCTGTGACCGTGTGGAACCATAGTTTCCAGACTTCACACAGAATCCTTGCTAGGCATCAACCTCAAGAACAGTGCATTTAGGACATTGGATATACAAGAGAGAGACTTGTTAGTGTAAAGATAATTCCCCCAACACACACCTGGTTTGTAGAGTGTGGAATCGCTTTAGGGAACATTGGTCAGATTGTCAGGTGTTCTGGTCAGAAGCTCATCAATATATAGTATTTCAATTTCTATGGTATTAACATTAAATGAACTCATGGGAAATAGCTATACACCACCCCCTTAGTCCCAGTTTATATAGTGAAAAAAGAGCAGGGCTCATGTCTGATTCTGGGTGTAATAACATCAGGAAACCACATTATTAAACAAATGTTAATAACATCTGTTGATAAAAACACACATAACCATATCAGATGATCATTGCCAAGTGAATTGCACCTTTCCTTGCTAAACAAAGAACACTTCTATCTAAAAACACACGGCAGATCTTCAACTGGGTCATGTAGGATAAATACTGGAAGTTCGTGTTCTTCCCCCGTTGTGTGCAGTCAACCTTCTATGAAGAACAATTGCTTTAATTACATTCCAGGCCTAAGGACGCCATTGTGATCCTATTGGAGTATTTCTTCCTAGTCTTCCTCAGTAGAATATTTGCAAACATTTCTTGACATTAGTAATTTTTCAAAGGAGTTTTCTCATTTTTCTAATCTTGATTGTTATTAATTTCATCATCAGAAAATGACCTTTCATGTTTGTGCATGAATTGTAAACAATAGCTTGATTGCTAACAAGAACATTCTGTAAACAAAGACCAAACTAAGAGATCAGTGGGACCTCACCTAGTGTGCATATTGCAAGGGTACATGTCAAATATATTAAGAGTTGAGTATAAATGTCTTAACACAATAACTAAATAAGGGAGGTGAAGGCTATGTTAACCAGTTTGTGGTAAGCATTCCAAATTGTATACAAAATCAGCACAGTGTAACCCATTAAAAATGTATATATAAGAGATGGATTCAAGTGGCGGGAACTAAATAGGATCAGAATTAAAGCAAGAAGAAAGACAGCAATAAGATGGCCCAGGAGGATGTCTATCACAGATACTACTGGTATCAGAGTTGTCAGGTGACATGCAGACGAGTATGTCTGGAGGTGTCAGGCTGGATGAAAATACAAGATCAAGATGCATGTGTGTGAATACAGCTTAGTATGGAATCACCAAGATCCAATCCGTTGTAATGATGAGGAAGCAATCATACACAATCTAAAAAAATTTGCATTTGCTGCAGGGATGGTACATGTCACAGATCTAAGGAAAACATCACATGTTAGTCATGATAGATTTGCATATGTATTACAAATTTATAGAAGTTTATAGGATCATGTCTTAAGAAAAGGGTACCTTTTTCAAATTCACATAAAATTGCTGTACGGGCTAAAGTTGTACCAATTATCATTTCTGGATAGGTTGAATGCAAATGAAATTAAAGGCTACGAAAAAGGTCTAGTTACCTTGACCTCTGATCACTGTGGACAACTGTACTTGGCAAGGAGAGACAATGTATATACTAGGTCAAAAATCAGGCATTGACTCTTCTGCTCTCACAGACAATGCAGACCACCACATTGTTCAGCTAGCCATTTTGGTTAGACAGAGTCTGAGCACACAATCTAAGTCACATTACCTAAAATTTGTTTCCATAACAAAAAAAATTTTATTTTATTTTATTAAAAATTCTAAAGAAACCCTACTATCCCTCTCAACCTCTCTCTCTCTCTCTCTCTCTCTCTCTCTCTCTCTCTCTGTCTCTCTCTCTCTCTCACACACACACACACACACACACACACACAAATTGAACACCTTGTGAATTTCTAGAATTTTTTTTCTTGAATTTCCTTAAAGTATTTGATTTGCATGGTAGAGAGAGACTAAAGAGAGAAAGATCACAAGAATGTGCTTTAGCAATTGGATTTGCGATGTTGAGGAAGGGAGGCAGAGAATGCTTCCATTTACAATGCTTTAATGGCCTGGTATCTATCTATCACCCCTATTGTGAGATTGACTAATCAGTGGTTTATGTTATAATTTGAAAGCCAATCTAAAGGTGACAGAAAACTCCCTCTGTCTTGGATGTATTCCCACAGGAGATAGCAGCAGGTGTGAGAGCACGGAGCTATCACTGCTGGCTGCTGATTACTCTCGGTGTAATTTGAAAAGCTCCTATTCCCACAGCTTTATGTAATATATCAACAGTAATAGATTCCTAATCATTATTCAGCCTACTGGAGGTTTGGCCACTGTAACAGATGTCTTCTCAATTTCATGTTGTAGGCTCTCGATTTTCCTCCCTTTTCTCTAGAAAATATCTTACGTAAGAATTTAGCCCTCATGTATCTGCTAGGATGGTTCCATGTGATAAGAACACTAGTTTTCCATCTCTAACATCACATGCACAGTTAATTCTTCATAATGTACCAAACATACGAGCTTTGATTCAGCTTACTTTATCTTCACTAGATTTTATGGCAAAGATTACTAGATCATGCACAGTTCAACTAGGGGGCATCCTTCAGTTCTTTTTTTTTAATATTTGGGATGATTCATTTTTTGCCTATAAATTTAAAGGCATTACCTTGTCTCAGAGTCTTAAATATTTTTCTCTGTATCTTAGATGTTTGCCTGAGATATATTCCATCCCTTAGAAAGGATTACTTATAGAGCAGTCCTCAAACACCTGCACCAGGTCCAGCTGTAACCTCTAGACATAAAAGGTTGTGTTTACCACCTTAGTACCATTTTCAATTTTCCTAGAATATATTCAACACTCTCTGTTTTTTATCTCTTTTTTTTAGTTCTACATTTTTTAAATTCTTTATTAAATCATAACTGTGTACCTTAATGCATTTACATTAATGGGGTACATTGTGCTGATTTGATATACAATGTGGAATGTTTACATCTAACTGATTAACAGACTTCCAGTTAATGTATGAAAAAGGAATAAATATATTTCCTGGTTTTTATGGCTTACTTTCTTAAGAAACTCTTAAGTTTAAGACACACATATTTACTATAAATATCCATATTGGGCTTGAAGAAATACCTGTAGGGTTCTGATATTATTTTTGTCATTGTGATTTCTTTGGTTCTGAATAAATATTGTCATTCTTGTTTTTAAGTATTTACCACCCTGTTTCTTTCATCTGATTGTTGCCTGTGTTCTCATTTTCACTGTTATTTTTTTTCATTCATTTGACCCTTGAATAATGTAGACATTAAGGTGCTGACACCCGTATCCTCCATTCAAAAATTGGCATAAAACTTATGGCTTCCTAAAAACTTAGCCTTATTGACAGCACAAACAGCCAGTTAACACATGTTTTGTATGTTACAGTCATTATACAATGCATTCTTAAAGTAAGCTAGGAAATAAAATGTTATTAGGAAAACCACAGGGAAGAGAAAATATATTCATTAAGTGAAAATAGATCATCACATGGGCCTTCACCTTTGTAGTTTGCATGTTTGAGTAGGCTGAAGAGGAGAAGGAAGGGACGGAGGAAAAGGAGCTGGTTTTGACAGTTCAGCAGCGGGAGAGATGGAGGAGAGTCCACACACAGCCAAGCAGTGCAGCTCAAACCCATGTTGTTCAAAGACCATCTAGATATTGTACTAATTGCTTCTTTTAATTTTAATAATCTTAGAAGCACCTGTAGTCTCAGCTACTTGGGAGACTGAGGCAAGAGAATCGCTGAAGCCTAAGAGTTGGAGGTTGCTATGAGCTGTGATGCCACGGCACTCTACTAAGGGCGACATAGTGAGACTTTACCTAAAAATAAAATAAATAAATAAATAAAAATTAAATATAAATAAATAAAATAATCGTAGAAGCAGTTAGGGATAGTAAGAATGAGTTCTATATCCTCCAGAGAGAGAGACAGAGAAAGAGATCACCAGAGAAAGTAGGTCCTTCACAAAGTTTTGGTCTTTTTAATCTATCATCAGATCACCCAGAAAGCCAAGATAAGAAAAAAAAAAAGAACTTTCTCTCCCAGTGGAGCTTGAATTCTTTATGAAGAGCTTCCAACATTTCTCTTCAATCTGCATATTTTCTTATTGCTCTGACAGTCAGTGGGAGGTGAGCTGGAAAGAATAGTAAAAAGTATATGCTTGGTAGGGCTGAGTCTGAGATTTCCCTAAGAAACTCCATTTTCTAATATCTGAGATCAATTTATTATAATGGCATTGAATAAAAACTTGTTAATGCACCCCTAGTAAGTTCTAAGCTGACTATTCTATCAAGCATATCTTACACTGATTTTAATTTATCCTTTACTTCATCAAGAAGTGTAGTTAGTTACATTAATTTATTGAATGTCACTAAGAAATATGTATAAATATTAAAATTGCCATTTCTCTATGTATCACAGGTCCTGATCTAATTGGAGAGCTGGAAACATCTTTCTATTAAAAGATTAGAATGCCCAGAGGACAGAGAAAATCATTCTCCATCAGTAGAAGGAAAGTAGTATGTAAAGCCCCGTGCCTTGGCAATAAAATCTCCTGGTTGCAATTAACAGCTTCTTCATTTAAAACTCATATGACTATAGACAATATGTTTAATCTTTCCATATCTTGATTTCCTCATCTGTAACATGGGTATAAAAATAGTACCTAGCATTAGTGTGAGGAGTTAGTGCAAAATTCTTGAAAAGCACTGAGATGCTATATATCATAAGTCTACACAGCACTTAAAACGTTAGACTTACTCCATCAGAAGCCTGGATTAGCGAACTCCAGTTTTTCTGGGATGGAGAGAAGGTAGTTGGTTTTCATTTGAAGAAAGACTCCAGGAATAAACCTGTGATAACAAATGAAATGCAGAGACCTCCTTTCCCAAAGGCTATAATGAAATCAGAGTGTATGATCAGGGAACCCTTCTAACCGGAAGACTTGATGATTCTTCTCAAGCTTTGAGATTGTTGAAAAGGGAAATGAGAATGAGAAAACTGCTAAGATAAACTGACAAATAGAGAATTTATTTGGCAATAGATTCTTTTTTAAAAAAATTATTTGTTTTTTATTGTTTGGGATTCATTGAGGATACAAAGAATTAGGTTACACTGATTACATTTGTTAAATAAAGTCCCTATTATAATTGTGTCCCACCCCCAAAAGGTGTGCCATGCAGTGTGAACCCCTGTCTTGCTCCCTCCTTCCCTCTCCCCACTTCACTCCCTCATTCCTCTACCCCCCTACATAAGAAAGGCAAATCAAAACTACCCTGAGAATTAATGAAACAAGGAGTTGATTGTTTGAAAAAATAAACAAAATAGATAAACCTTTGGCCAGACTAATCAGAAATAGAAAAGTAAAATCTCTGGACACCTCAATCAGAAATGATAAAGAAGAAATTACAACTGATGCCACAGAGATACAAGAGATCATCTCTGAATTCTACCAGAAACTCTATGCCCAGAAATTTGACAATGTGAAGGAAATGGATCAATATTTGGAATCACACCCTCTCCCTAGACTTAGCCAGGAAGAAAT
>CAUYRH010015566.1:0-22339 GCA_963574655.1 Perodicticus potto | reverse complement strand
GCAGGAATCGACTCCTATAACTTTAACGGTAGAAGAAGACAAGATAACAGGAAAGGGGACTTCCCAAGTTGGGGTCAGGGAGGGTGAATTAGAGGGAGGAGTTTTGATCATGACTACATCTCCAGGAGGGAAAAGTTCCTGTTTTAGTTAGTATGTCCCTACCCAAATGGGGAGCAGGACTTTCAGGGATGATTAGGGAGGCATGAGAGAATAGCAAGTCATCCCAATTGCAGCTTAGAGGCTGGGAGAAAAATTTGGTAACTGGCTGTGCAGACACCCCCTGTATAGTTATGGATTTGGGAGATAAAAGACCAGGATTAGAGAGAAGTACAGAAAAAGTTGCTCCAGTGTCCAAAAGAAATTTTCTCTCCTGGTGCTCCACTTTTCTTATTGAATATTTTTGCATCGGTATTCATTAATGATATTGGTCTACAATTTTATTTCTTTGTTGAATCCTTTCCTGGTTTGGGGATCAGGGTGATATTTGCTTCATAGAATGTATTGGGAAGTTTTCCTTCTTTTTGTGAAGCCATCTGGTCCCGGACTTTTCTTTTTAGGGAAATTTCATACTCTTGATGCTATTTCAATGGTTGATATAAGTCTATTCAAGATTTCTATTTCTTTCTGGTTGAGTCTAGGAAGGTGGTGTGCTTCCAGCTATTGGTCCATTTCCTTCAGATCTTCATATTTCTGGGAATAGAGATTTTTGTAGTAATCATTGAATATTTTTTGAATTTCTGAAGTGTCCGTTGTTATGTCTCCCTTATCGTTTCTGATACATGATATTAGAGATTTTACTTTTCTGTTTCTGGTTAGGTTGGCCTAAGGTTTATCCATTTTGTTAACCTTTTCAGAAAACCAACTTTTTGTTTTATTCATGTTCAGAATGATTCTTTTGTTTTCAATTTCATTTAATTATGCCCTAATTTTGGTTCTTTCTTTTCTTCTGCTGGGTTTGGGGTTGCAAAAGATACTCTTCCTTTTCCAGTTGCTTGAGATGACCCATTAAGTTGTTGGCTTCTTCTCTTTCTGTGTTCTTGATGAAGGCATCCAATGCTATAAATTTCCCTCTTAGGACTGCCTTTGCAGTCTCCCACAGATTTTGATAATTTGTGTCTTCATTGTCATTTTGTTCCAAAAATTTGGTGATTTCCTTCTTAATCTCATCTTTGACCCAGCTATCATTCAGTCTAAGATTATTTAGCTTCCATGACTTTGTTTGAGTATAAAGATTCCCATTGCTGTTGAGTTCAACTTTTATTCCATGGTGGTCTGAAAAGACATAAGGAATAATTTCCTCAGTTTTAAATTTGCTAAGGTTAGACTTATGTCCTAGGATATGATCTATTTTGGAGGATGACTTATGGGCTGATGAGAATAATGTATATTCAATTTTGTTGAGGCAAAATGTTCTGTAGAAGTCTATAAAGTCCTCTTGTTCTAGGGTCAGGTTTAAGTCTAATATTTCTTTGTTTAGTTTCTTCCTGGAGGATCTATCCAAAATTGTCAAAGGGGTGTTAAAATCTCTATCTAATATAGTGCAGAAAGATACCAAGCTGTTCATTTTCATTAGATTCTGCTTTATGAATTGAGAATTATTCTGGTAGGGTGCATAAATGTTAATTATTGAAATCTCCTCATGTTGGATGTTTCCCTTGACAAATATGTAGTGATCTTCCTTATCTTTCTTTATCTTTGTAGGTTTAAAGCCAATTGTATCTGCTACTAAAATTGCAACCCCTGCTTTTTTCTAGTTTCCATACAAGTCCATCCCTTCACCCTGAGTCTATTTTTATCCCTTAAGGTAAGTTGAGATTCTTGTATATAGAAGATATCTGGTCTGAGTTTGTGTATACAGTCAGGCAGCCTGTGCCTCTTTAAAACATTCACATTAATTGAGAGAATTGATAAGCCTGGTTGTATTTTGGGTGTCATGATTTTCAGATGTCCAGTGGACATTTTTAATCCTTTCAACACTGTGGAAGTTAGGTTTTGTTTAAAAATTTCTGGGTGAGTTTACTTTGGAGGTAGGTCATTGTAGTGGATGGGTCTGAGAATATCCTGGAGAGCTGGTTTAGTAATGGCAAATTTCTTTAACATGTCTATGTCATTACAGTATTTGATTTCTCCATCACAAATGAAACTCAGTTTAGCTGGATACAGAATCCTGGCCTGGAAGTTGTTTTGTGTTAAAAGACTGAAGTTCAGTGACCATCTTCTTCTGGCTTGAAACGTTTTGGCTGAGAGATCTGCAGTCATTCTCATATTTCTCCCTTGGAAGGTAATGCTTTTCTTAAATTTGGCTGCTTGCAGATTTTTCTACTTCATCTTAACTTTGGCAAAGTTAATCACAATGTGTCTAGGAGATGCTTTATTTGGATTGAGTCTTGTTGGGGTTCTGAAACTGTCTTCTATCTGAAGTTCTGTATCTCTTGAAATGTTTGGAAAATTCTCCTCCAAAATCTCTTGGAGTAGAGCACCTGTACCTCTAGGACTATCCTCTTCTCTTTCAGGATTTCCTATAAGATGAATGTTTGATCTTTTGGAGTGATCCTACAACTCTCTCAGGGAGTGATCACTTTTTACTCTCCATTTGTCTGCCTCTTTGAGTGTTTGGGAATGTTTGAAAGCTTTGTCTTCAGTTTCAGAGATCCTTTCTTCCGCCTAGTCAACTTTATTACTGAGGGATTCTACTGTGTTTTGGAGCTCCTCAAATAACTTTTTGTTTCCTTGAGTTCTTCTACCTCTTTTCTCATTATGACTTTGGCTTTGAATTCATTAATTTCTTGAGACAACTTTAGAACTACTCTTTGGAATTCAGTTTCTATCTTTCTTCCATTCTATTTATCTTATTTGCAATCCATATTCTGAATTTGATTTTTGACATTGCTGCCATTTGTTTATGTATGGCATCTTCAGTTGTATCTCCTCTGTCATTTCTTGGGTGGGTTGATCTACTCTGGTTATTCATGTTGCCATAGTTCTTCTGTTGGGTCCACACCATGTTTATTTTCCACTGTCTGGTTATTAGAACTGATAGGGTGAGATTGAATTGGGGTTCCTAGGTAGTGCAGATAGAACTTTACCAAAGCGCTAGGCTTTGTAATTGTGGCTTGTCTCCTACAACCTTACAAAGGCCTCTTTCAGAGTTTTAGCCAGAGACTCTGAGGACTTACTTGGTGATACAGCACAAACTAGCTCTGTTTGATATCAGCCAACCTCTACCCTATCCTAAGAAACCACAGTATTAGGTTTAAAGCTCAACTGTGAAGAGATACAAACAGCTGCGGTCCCCAGCCCCCATCCTTCAGTTCTTTTCCGCTACAGAACTCGAAGGTCAACCTCAGAATTTCCCCGAGTGGACAGCCCCAGACATGGGTTCCAACCAAATTTTCTAAGGCAGTACAAACCCTGCTCAACAGAGAGGGATTCAAGGGTCTCCAACAGCACAATTGGTGCCAGGAATCCACACTCCCGCCCACCAGTCTAAGTTCACATCCAACTAGCTTCTGCTTGCCAGACCCATTGGGGTCAGGGGAACATGCCCCCACCTGCCAGTCTCAGTCCAGTGCCTGGCAAGTTTCTATTCACAGGCTCTGTTGGAGTCAGGCCACCTGCTTCACCCTCTGGTCTCAGTCCACACACAGCTAGCCTCTGCTTGCCAGACCACTTGGAGTCTGGGGACCAGGTCTCTACCTGCCAGTCTCAGTCCACTGCCTGGCAAGCCTCTGTTCTCAGGCTCTATTAGAGTCAGGGTACCACACTCCACTCACAGGTCTCAGTGCTCATCTGGTAGGCCTCTGCTCATCGCCCCCCTGGAGACAGTGGGCCACACCCTAGCCCTCAAGTCTTGGTTCACACCCAGTAAGTCACTGCTCGAGGGTTATGTTGAAATCACGGGATCATGCCCTTGCTCTCAGGTCACAGTCCACACCTATCAAGCCTCTGCTTGCAGGTTCAACAGGGGCTGAGGACCAGCCCTGTGTGTTGAACTCAGTCCACACAGGGCAACCACTCTCCCACTGTGGGTGCCATCAGAGCTGGGGGTTATTCACCCTGGCCCACCATGCACAGCCCAAATCAAGGGTCAACACTACCACTGGCCAGGCATAATCATAACTATGGTGCTACTCCTCTACCCACCAAGTGTTTCTTTCTTCCCTGTTAGTCTCAGATTCTGTCCTGATGATTGGCAGTCCACACTCTGCCCAGTTCTCTAAGGACAAGACCATACACTCTATGCTCTTCAGGGGGCAGAACTTTAGGCCGCTATGTGAGGGGGAAAGGGTGGACTGGGAGTTTGGACTTGTAGGGGAAAAAACCCGTTCAATTTTATTCCTGGTGGGGTGTCATTTAAGTTCATAAGTGGGACCTACCTGGGGAAAGAGACTTGGAGTTTAGCAGCTCTCTCTAGCACGGTAAAATGAGAGGTTTTATGTTCCCTGTTTACAGATAGCCTGCAGCAGGCCCTCTGCTTGGGGGAGGGGGTCTCCTGTCCTCTAGTCGATAGGCTTTCTACCTGTTAATTGTTTCCCTGAATGCTCTTCCTTGGAGTTACAGCCTGCCAAACTTCTTTCTTGGCTCAGCTCCCCGTCTTTGGCTTCATAGAGTCTGATTCCATCCAGTTTTTCTTCTGCTCAGGAGCCTCTGCCAATGGTTCCTACCAGTCAGCCATCTTCCCAGAATGCCCCATGGGGGCATCTTTACAGAGTTAGGATTTCTTCTTGACTTTGAAAGTATAAAATAAAGTTTCATGAATGCATCGTGGGGATAATAAAATTTCTGAGATGTATTCACCCTAATTAATTTTACATTAAGAATATAAGAAGGTTTTGGGAGTAGTTTGAAGTTACCAAATGGTGGCCTGGGCCATGCTGGGCTTTGTTTCCCCAGAAGTGGTGAGTTGATTGTACCACTCCCTGCCCCACCACCAAGTCCTGAGAGAAGAGCCCCTGTGTTGTTTGTGATTCTGGGCTTGCTGAACAAAGGCTTTCCAACTCTCAGCACACCTGAAGCAACTGAATGCACTCAGCCTGGTGACCAACAGCTGCCTCAAACGCCAGCATTGTGATGGCAACCTCTGCCTCTGCCACAGTGAGTGCAGTGGAGGCCCCTGGAGAGACTCTGTTGCTGCACCAACTGGGCTGATAAAAATATTTCAAATCCCCAAACTAATGGCAACAGTCTGCAGCCTTCCCATGGCCTTGCTCCTAGTAAAGCTTGTATCAGGAATGCTGGTAACAAGGGTTTGGCTGCCTTGAACTGCTTTGTTCGGGACTAAATAGTGAAGCAGTGAACCCAAAACCCACTCTGCGATCTGACGTGTATTTTTAAAGACTATGAGAAATATTTAGAGAATATTGAACATCACAGGAACATTGTCAGTAGTAACTCTCAAAGTGAAACTAGCAAGACGTTGGTTGTGAAGCAGTTTTCTTCTCAATTTGGTTCAATGAAATTACAGCAAGAATCAGCATTTTTGTTACATGATACCACAACTGAAGATACATCTTAAAGAAAGATTGTGGTTGTGTTTGAAAAGAAAACGGACCCATCACTGGGACCATCAAGTGCCTCAGTTTTGGCAAGAAAATCATTAGCTCTGCTTTGGGCTCATTAAACTCTGCCCTCCTCCCCCAATCCCAGCTGGATTTTCATTTTCCTCTGGAAACACCAGTTTATTTGGCAAAACATATTACCCTGAGTAAACGGGTTTCTTCACCATTTTCCAATAAAACATCTGAAAGCCAAGCAGAATGTGGCCCTAATGAATGAACAGGTGGAGCTGAGGTAGAGATGGATGGGCTCCTGAAAGGAATAGTTACTGAAGTAAAAGAAGAAGATGCTTTCTTACTTCTCAAACTGTAAACTATTTAACAAGAAAGGCAATGAATTTAAAGAGAAAGGTGTGGCAACTCTACATTTAAAAACTATAGCAACTGAAAAGACACAGATTTTGGTGCGAGCAGACACCAATTTAGGCAACATGTTGTGGAAGGTTCTGATTCCACCCATATGCCATGTACCTGCTAAACAGGGAAAAATACTTACTGTCCATTTCACTAATCTTCCAATTGATGAGAGGAATGCCACTATCCCAGTGACCATGTTAATTCAGGTGATAATGAGTGAGGATGCAGATGAATTGCACAAAATCTTATTGGAGAAAAAAATGCCTGAACACATATAGTTGACTGAGAAATCATTGCCAAGTTGCAGCTTCCCTCACACCCCCCACAACGTAGTTTTACTTCTCTTCTTACTTTGACATTCTAAGAACTTATGGATAACTTAAAACTTCTGTGAGGAACACTAATATGGCCAAAAATAAAATCTTTAACTATTCATATATGTATATATATATGTATGTATGTATAATTTAGGGACTAGAATATCCCATTTACAGTTAGAGTCATACTTTTTCAAATCACAAGCTTCTTTTCTGACATTTCAGGAAACCTCTCTATTATCAAGATATGAAGCAAACAGCCTGGGAAAACAGATGGGTTTTAGGCCCTGAAACAGACAATAAAGAATTGGAAAGGGCTATGGAAAATTTTATACACGTTATCATAAGTTATTATTAAAATACTTATTTCCCAGATATCATTTATCTCTCTCTTGTCATTGTTGAATGAACCCCAGAATGTAATTATGTTTCAATTAATTGTCTTGAGTCCACAAATACCACCTTTCTTCTTTATTACATCTTTTCTCAAATTTAAGCATATCTCTTGACATCATCCAAGTTAACTCCCAGAAGTTATAGCTAAGATTCAGCAACTTTCTAATCTTATTAGCAGCACATTTATAGGTTGCCTCAAAAAAGAAAAAAAAAAGTCTTTGGATTTCATCCTTGAATTCTTTGGGTCCCCACATTCTGTCCATTTTCAGGTCCTTCTTCTTCTTTTTTTTTTTTCTAGAAATGATATTTATTTACCGATCCAGTTGCACACTATACTTTTGTCATCCTTGTAGTCACAGACACAAATTTAGAGAAAGGTTGGAGTGGGGACAAGGTAAAGCTTATTTTCAGCTTATTCATAGTTTTTCCCCACAGTACAGAACTGCAGTTGGAGAATTCCAATGAGTTCAAAGCTTGCTAGGCATTCTTCCTTGGGCACCTTTAGCTATCAGAGTGTGATAAAGGAAATAATGACAAAAATCAACACAACAGAATCCAAAATATTAATACATCTGGGTTATTGGATTATTGACCAGTGTGATTAAAGCAAGCATTCAGATTCTACAGTAGATATATTTTTTTTTTTTTTTCTTTTTGAGACAGAGCCTCAAGCTTTCACCCTGGATAGAGTGCTGTGGCTTCACAGCTAATAGAAACCTCCAATTCCTGGGCTCAAGCGAGTCTCCTGCCTCCGCCTCACAAGCACCTGGGACTACAGGCGCCTGCCACCACGCCCAGCCATTTTTTTTTTTTTTTTGGTTGTAGCCATCATTGTTGTTTGGCAGGCCCGGGCTGGATTCAAACTCGCCAGCTCAGGTGTATGTGGCTGGTGCCTTAGCCCACTGAGCCACAGGCGCTGAGCCCTGCAGTAGAATATATTGATGGTTTCTACTATTAAATGGATGTAAGATCTAGGGGGAAATGTTACCCATAAGGGTCTCCTTTATATATGGGAGAAAAATATCCAGGCTCCTTTGTTTATTAGGCTTCAAATCCAATTTGATACTATCCTGATGTATCTCTTAAAATTTGATAACCTACATACATACATTTTTCTCCTCACCATCTTTCAAAAAAAACTAGCTTATTAAACAACAAAATTTACAAAAATATTGAATCCCTGTCCCCAGCCCTCCAGTGACACAATATAATGGAAGGTAACAACAGACATTAATTATCTGGTTATTCTCCATGCAAGTCATTATGCTCAGTTTTTACCCTACTATCCCACTTAACCCTCAAAATAATCTTATGCTTAAAAATGTTATACATAAGAAAACTATTGCTGCCTAAAGGGGGTTGAGATAGTTTCCATCAAGGCATAATGATCAGTAAAAATGAGTCAGGATGCAGGCTGAGTGCCTGGGATTGAAGTCTAGCTGTGTCTCTTATTACACAACTTTCAGCAAGTTATATATTATTATTATTATTATTATTATTATTATTATTATTATTATTTTGCAGTTTTTGGCCAGGGCTGGGTTTGAACCCGCCACTTCTGGCATATGGGGCCAGCGCCTTACTCCTTTGAGCCCACAGGTGCCGCCCTTTCGGGCAAGTTATTTTAACCCCTTTTGCTTTGGTATCCTTGTTGATAAAGTGAGAATAACTTGCATATAAGGACCTGGAGTTCTGGACCATAACTCTGTCTATACTAACAAAAAATTAGAAAGCATTTACTCGTTTAGTCCATACAGCTAGCGAGAAGGAGTGTTGCAGTTTAAACCCTAGTAGGCTTAACTTCAAAACCCATGTCCTGTACACCATACCTATAGGCAAAAGAAGGAGCCCACACCGGGAAGAACAGGTTTTAAATCCAGCTCTGCAGTGAAAGTAGAGGGGGCATTATCAAGTTATTGCAAACTCTATGATCTCCTTTAATTATTCACAAATAACAGTATCTATCTAAATGTACTACTGAGACTTGAAGAAATACAATGTGGCTTCAGTGGCCACTTTTCATGGCTTTTCCATCATAAGCTACTTGAGGGCACAGACATATGAGAAAGGGGATCCAGAGAAGAAAATGCTGAAGGTAATCAGGTGTCATGGAAGATTGGAAGGATCAATAAAGTTCTCAGGAAAGAAGAAAAACTGAGCTAAATGTTTTGAGTTTAAATAGACAAGAAGGAAATGAGTAGGGAAGAAACGTGCTGGGGCTATTAATGGTGTGGACAGGAACAGGCTAGACAGGACGCCAATCCTGGATTTTGCAGTTTGTGTTCAGATTCAAGCTAACAGATGAGGAAGATGTTTTGAGTATCAGAGTAGGGAGTTTGGAATTGATCCAATATGTGATGGGGACTGAGAGTTCCTAAATGGGAGACTATGTGACAAACTTCAAGAAGAATTTGAAAAAGTTGAGCTAGGAAATATTTATCATCTGTTTTCAGATTAAGTATTTATATCATATAAACATCCTGGATAAATACAAGTGAAACAAATTCCATATGTAAAAAGGTGACTGAAGGATATTAGGATGTCTTACAACATGTTAAAAGTTGGAAGTTAAAGATTTCTTTTGGCATTTCTGATTTCCTATTTTGAAAGTTAATTACTGGATGACATGGCTTATGTTCCTTCTGACTTAATGAACTAATACAAAACACAGCAATTCATATTTCAAAGTCTTAATATTTATTAATTCAATTATTTATATTTAGACTGGGGCTAGCATACAGTTAACAGTAAAAAAAGGTTTTCTTAGTTAAGTGGGGTTTTTTGAAAAAAATAAGTTATAACATTATTTGAAACGACTTGAGGGAATATATCCTCATCTCCCGACATATATGTCCACTTTCTCGGTGGATGCCTTCTGTCATAAACCCACAGGCACCTTAAACTGAACTTATCCTCTATGGAAATTTATTATCTTTTTAAAGCTAATTCCATTCCTGTTTTCCCTCAGCTAGGGTCACCCTGCAATCGACCCAGAAATATAACTCGCTTCTATATCTTATACATTCAATCAGTCTCCAATTCCTCCCAATTTTCTTCCTGTAATATTTATCATTTCCATTCTCCACCTCCCCTTGCCCTTCCCACCTTGCCTGCTGAAGTTGCATACAGAGCCTTCACCATTTCTCACCTCACTTCCCCACAGCAATTTCCTAACAGGTATTCCTGCTCCCAATAATGCTACTTCATATCTGTTCCTTTATTCTTGCTAGTGGCTTCCATTTTTTAAATTCAATGCTGATTATGTCACTTCCATCTAAAATGTTCCTTCTCAGTTACCTGTTGCCTGCTGGAAAAAATTTTAAATCTACGTTTGGTGCCTGTGGCTCAATGGGCTAAGGAGCCAGCCACGTACACCTGAGCTGGCAGGTTCGAATCCAGCCAGGGCCTGCCAAACAACAATGACGTCTGCAAACAAAAAATGGCCGGGTGTTGTGGCGGGTCCCTGTAGTCCCAGCTACTTGGGAGGCGGAGGCAAGAGACTCGCTTGAGCCCAGGAATTGGAGGTTGCTGTGAGCTGTGATGCCATAGCACTCTATCCAGAGTGACAGCTTGAGCCTCTGTCTCTACAAAAAAAAAAAAAATTTAATCTGTAGCACAGTACAGTGGGCCCTTCATTACAACTTTAGATTTCCTCTCCAGCATCCATCCACCTGCTCCCTCACCTTGCAGCCGCTCTAGGCTCCATCTATACTGAATTACCAGAATGCCTTAAAGCGTGTTGTCTGGAAATGCCCCATAGTCCCTACCTCCAAGACATTATTAACTACAAACAATTTTTCACTATCCAAGATTCAGGATGGCCCTGCCTTCTCAGATCAGTAATTACCCATCTCCAAGGTTACAGTACATTTCACTTCTTTGCCTAAATTATAAACTGCATAGTGATGCAATTATCTGTTTAACTTAACTTTTACCCTTCATTAGTTAGTTTCTTGAATACAGGATTTACATCTTTCAGCTCTGTATCCCTAAAACTTTAACAGAGGATTTAGCTGCAGGACAACTGTTTATCTAATAAAAGTATAGAAAAAAGAGAGAGAGAGAGAGAGTGAGAGAACATATCTAATGTAGCCCTCATGATTTAGAGTAAAGGAAATTGAGCTAGAGCTGTTATTGTGATTCGTCTGAATAAATTTAATGAGCCAGCCTTAGCCATTATGAGAACTCAGCTCTCCTGACTTTGTTGCTCAGTGATCTTTCTGTCAAACCCTGGACAATCTCCAGGCAGTTCTTATTGTGACATTGTTATGAAAGAGAACTACAGGTTGTCTTTGGAATTTCACAAGCCAGGCTTCTCTATCATCATGTATGTCAGTGCTGATTTTCTAGTTGTCTCTAAATAATTCATTTAACTGCCATACCAGCCGTGCTGTAATACATGTATCTTAAGAAGAGAAAAAAACAAAATACAACCCTAACCAAGAAAGGGAGTGTGGATTCTAGATTCAAACTGTTTTTCAATTCAGTGTTACATGTGTTCAAAATACTTTGAAAAACCAATACATTGATTTATTGTCTTTTTTATTAACTCATTCATTAAACAACAGAAAAATGAACAACTGGCATCCTCATGGTAATACAAGGACTATCAAACAAGGTGTACTGATGAAAGCAAAACACTAGTTGATTGAAATGTAATATTTCAAAGAGATGGGTCAGCATTGCAAGAACATATGTGAGTTGTAATTTTAGAAAACATTGTAAGAACATATGTGAGTTGTAATTCTAGCTGGTTGGACCCTGAGACCACACTGCAATATTGAAAAAGAGAAATCATTTGAATCATTCCACATAAGAACCTAAATTCAAATTTCAATAAATAATGTTTATCAAGAACATACCATCATTCAGTCACTAGTTGAAGTTCCTTATCTATATTGTTTTACTTACTTTTCATAACAACCCAATAGTGAATATTACCATGTATATTAACCTAATTTACAGATACAGTAACTGAGAACCAGAACTAGTTATTTACTAGTTTTTCTAAAGTCACATGATATATAAGCATCCAGAAAACATCTTAATCTTCAAGTGTTTGTTTCTTTAACCATTTTATCAGATTGATAATTGGATGTAATCCCACAATCTAAATGTCTAATTCTTTGCCTAACTTATTTTAAAAGATTTGATGCAATCTTTCCTGAATACATGCTACTCTTGGTATTATATTTGAAATATTATCAAAATAGATAAAGCAGCAACAGCCGCAGTGCCCGAGCTCAGTTAGCTTTGAGTCTGGTGAGAGATGGGACTAACCAACCAACATAACACAATGATAGTTAAAGGAACTAGCCTAAAAGTCAAATATCAATTCAATGGCTCTGGTCCCTGCACAACACACAGTGTGAAAGTTCAGATGCTTTCCTTTGTATCTTTAGTGATTCCAAAGATGACTTAACTTTCCCTGAGTCTGTTGGCACCTGCAGCCATTTCACTGCCCTCCCCTGCATCTCTGCTCAGCTCCTGCAGCTGCCATCCTCTGGGGCCGGCAGCCTTCTGCTCCATGATGGGTTTAAATAGCAGATGTCTTCCTCTCTTTAACGATGTTTTTGTGTCACATCATTTCTTGAAGGATAGGGACAACAAAAGTATAATTTCAACATAAAACTAGAGCAAAACTCAAAGTTGACATCTATGATTAAATTGCCCCCAATTATCTCACCATCCTTGCTCTGTGGGCCTCTGGTTTCAGACCTTGTCCCAGAAACTTCTTCCTTTTTCTTATACTTCACATTTGATGTCTCTTCATTCACTTCTCAGTTTATAAAAAATATCTTTATTTTTACTTTTATTGTATCTTTATTTTTTCTAAAAAGGTATTTCTAAAGAAAAATGCAAACGTTATCTCAAATTGTGCCCTAGAATTTGCTTTTGGTGTTTTTTTTTGTTTGTTTGTTTGTTTGTTTCAGAAATAGTCATAAAAATTTAGAAAAAATAGTTTGGCAAAACTTTATTGATTAAGCAGTATTAATTTTCAACTTCATAATTTGATATTGTGTTCAGTTAAGGTAAGTGATAAGGCAAAAAGAAAGTGACAGCAAGTTTTGGAAAGGAAGAAAAAAAGTGACAGGGAGAAATAGGTGTGATAAGAAACTGAGGGAATATGAAAAGGAAAATGAATTTTTATAAGTACATTAACTAAGAATATATGACACAGAAAGAGAAGAAATGATAGAAAACAAAAGGAAATGAGAAGCAAGAAATGATCTGAACTAATATTTATAACTTATCCAATTGTGTTTCTAAATTTAGTTTTGTTTTGAGACAGAGTCTCACTCTGTTGCCTGAGCTGGAATATCATGGCCTCAGCCTAGCTCACAGCAACCTCAAACTCCTGGGTTCAAGTTATCCTCCTCAGCCGAATAGATGGGACTATAGTCATTTGCCCAATGCCCTGCTATCTTTTCTATTTTTAATAGTGATGGGGTCTTACTCTTGCTCAGTCTGGTCTCAAACTCCTAAGGTCAAGCCATCCTCCCCACACCACCTCCCAGAGTGCTGGGATTTCAGGAGTGAGCCACTAGGCTGGGTCTGGGTTTCTAAATGATATCATTTTAACTGATAGGCTTTTGAAATATTAATTAATTGACATATGAATAGTAATAACGCTTTCCAACCACCTTTATTCATTAAGATAAGGGTTTTTTTTTGTTTGTTTGTTTGTTTTCCTTAGATGCATCACTGTATTCAAACTTGTGGTCTCAAGATCACTTTATACACTTGAAAATTATTGAGAGCCCTAAAGATTTTTTGTTTATATTGGCTATTTTTACTCATATCTGTCATACTATAAATAAAGGCTAAAGTTTTATAAAACTGGAGTAATGCATTTTAAAAAGTTAAAGTAAATTTAATTTTTTAAATATAAACTTATATTGTAAATAATACTTTTTTAAAATTATGTTTTCAAAATAAAAATTAAGTAAAGATAGTATTATTTTATTTATTTCAAAATGTCCAACAATGTCAAAGGCAGCTATATTTTCCAGTTTTTGCATTCAATATGCTAAAGCATGTTTTGGTTGAGTACATGAAGAAACCCAGTTTCTTTCATACATATAAGTTGGAAAAGGTTGAACCTCATTTAACCTATGAAAGGGTCTTTCAGAACCCTCAGGGTTATTTAATAGTACATATATTTTAAGAGACATACCCTAGACAGAAGAGGTATGATTCAATTCTGTTAATGTTGACGGAGCAAGACCCTATATTGTCTGCCACCATGCTCCCAGGGGCCAGGGTGCCAAGGCTGTGGCCCAGCAAGTATTTAGAGATTAGCAGAAGTCTATCTATGGGCAGAGCCCATCTCAGGGCTATGTCTGAGGCCATAGCTTGTTTATCACAGAAGCAGGATAAAATCCAGTCCAGGGACTGATCCATAGTACATTTGATATTGAGAAGCAACAAATGACATATTAAAATGAATAATATGGCCATGATGTGCCCTAAACTAAGCCTAACTTCAAATTTAATGCTTTTAAAGATAATTATATAGACCTGAACTTAACATCTGCATCTTTTTCATTTGAACAACTATCATACCAGATCCAAATAATTCCATACTTTTGCAAATATAAAATTGATTATTTGAGATAAAATACAAGACCTATGCATTAATATTTTACCTTTGGTCTTCCTGAGTTTGTTTTCACATGCTAGCCTGTCAGCATTGCCCTAAATCTTGCTTTCTTGCTTTTGACATGCAATCTATTAGCTTTGCGTTCAGATTTATGTTATCTCACATGTGTTGGGAAAAGAAATATGTAGTTAAAAATAATGTATAGATCAGAAAGATTCCTATAAAAGTGAAGTATTATTACAAAGAGTATTATAATTATTGGCATTATTAATGTAGTACAGAGCTATAATCTGGAAAAAGTATGCCTTTTATTTGGTACAGTTTATGCCCCATTTTTATATTTTTTTCTCATGAAGAGCTGTGAAAGCTGAAAGAAGTTAATAATGTCTTAAGAAAGGAGTCCAGGAAACCAAAGGCATTCAAGGCACAAGGTACATAATGAGAAAATGCAGATAGGAAAGAAAAAGATTTAATAGATCAGGAGAAAGTTGTTCATGCTTCTCATGCCTTCTGATAATTCAGGCAGCTCACTAGGCTATAGCCTGTTCCCAAGGAGCCATTATGAAATTCTTTGAAGATTGAGATTCATCAGATAAAGGAAAATGCTGAGCAAGTACACAAATATTACAACAATGCTTAGCTCACAGATATGGTACTCTGAGAATCTTCTTCTAGACATATGGAAGAAACCCTTCAGTCCCAGGTATATGTTGGTGTTTATTAGTTACTGAAAAGATTATCAGAAATTACAGAAAATGCTTTCACTGCAGGCTCAGGTGTCAAGACAGACTAAACTCTTACTTGGGCAAATAATATGATATAAAATATCCTATAAACTAGATATTAATATCTATGATAACTCTTGTGACAAATTTGAGTCATATTCTAAAATTTGAGTACTTTGAAACTGTCTACAATTACCATAACTTGTCTACATAACCATAACATGTGAATGAGACTCTAAAAATTCTCTCTATCATTAAATACTTACTGTGCTCTAAGAATGCAGCTAAGAAGAGAGATACATTTACATATATTCGTATAAGTTTTCAGGACTTCAACAGTGTCTCATTTACCTAAAGAGCTGGGATTTATCCCAAATGGTAGAATACTTGGCAAAGTACTGTTGAAAGTGTATATTTGTCTTTTTTGTTTCATTGAGTACAAAATAAACTGTCGGCATAGAGCAAATATGTAATGATTGGTAATATTGAATTTTAATACCCATTGCTTTTTTGTGTCTCAGCAATCATCCTTGAAAATCAGTCAGAGAAGATGAATAGAGTTTTTAAAGTTCTGGAAAACATGATTTCTTTCTATTAGCTGTGGGCTTATGGGGAATGAAAGAGAAAGTAAATGGGAGCATTTCACAGATAGAGAAACATTCAGGGAAATGAAGTCTGAAAAGGACGCTTCTCCCACCAACTGCTTAGCAGAACACAATTCCCCACCAAATGTCACTGTCTTCTAATCTGTCTCTCAACCCCTGCCTTCTCGGCTGTCTGCATACCATGTCCACACATATATAGGAACATGGAGACAGATCAGGCCTTCAGCAACTGTTTTGTGTCTAAATGAACAAATTAAATAACATTATCAGATTACCTGTCCACCTTTGAACTATGATGCTTCATTCTAAGAAAATAATAATTGATTCAGATATCCTAATTCTTGGAGTCATAGGTTTGGAATTTGCCTAGATTTCTTAGATTCATGATCCTTACATAAATATGTTGAATTATCCTTTTGATTTAGAAAGCACCAAGCCACCAGTGCTGAAAATCAATTTTATAGAAATTTAGAACCTTTAGTGCACCTGGAGAAAACATAGAAGATTCATTGACTTGGAAGAAAGAATGGAAGAAAGAAGGAATGAGACTGAGAAAGAGAAAGGAAAAGTAAAAAGAAAAGGAAAAGAGAAAGGAAAAGTGGACATTAGAATGAATCTAGGATGACTCTTACCCAGTTTCTGATTCAGCATTCTTTTCAATCTATCTCATGGTTTAACAACTTCAGTGCTAAATGCTACAAAAAGAACTAAGGAGAAGTCTTTGCCAACCTCTTTTAAGACCCTCTGTTAACACTATTTTGAGTACCTCCCTATTACATTGACTGTAAAAGGATCTCATTACTCCTGTTTGAGAGCATCCATTCTGATTCATTCATCTCTGTCACTCTGATAAATACAATGGCTGGCTGGTCATCCCACTGCTGTGCTTCCTTTGGGCATGTCCTCTTTGGGAAATATCATATACCATGGCTTCTTATGGTGCTTTCTGACCCTCAACTCGATGTATTTTAGGAAATGTTTATAAATATGAATCCTGATGGGAAAATAAAAAATTTTGTTGCCATTTTAACCTGAGACTGACTTTGAGTCAAAATATAATCATTTATTTATTAATTCATGAAAAACATTTAGTGTACATATATCTTGTCATTCAGCAAATATCAATGACCTTCTCTTGATAGCTCATACATTTTCAGTGTAGAGAAAAGAATTAATGAGAACCAATTAGCCAAGAGGAATGAGTCTGGTTTTGAGTTCTAAGACCCATCCAGTTGGATCCCTTGATAGTTTCATAACTCTGACCAAGTTCATGAATGAATCTCAAGACATTTTTGTGAAATCATTCCTTCAAGGAATTTTGTGAGGTTAGATATCCTACTGGCATACTTTTAGATTTTTATCTCTAAATTTTATCCTAAGTTTAAATTGTGTTATGTGACATAATTTTGGCTTGTTTAAATGCCATTTTAAATTAAAGTCTTATGATTTCTTATAAATATATTGATTAGGACATAAAACACATACTCATTCAATACGAAGATCCCTTTCAAAGCTCCATAAACAAGTTCTTTAGTATTAGAAAATGTTATATTGTTCCTATTTGCCTTGAAAATTGTATATGCATTCAATTCTTGACATAGAATTCCATCATCAGTGTAATTTTTTTAGACTTTAATAATGATCCTATTTTCTTTATTTTCCCATTGCCTTTGTCACCATCTAACATACTATAATGTGTATGCAAATATGTGTGTACTTTTACTGGTTGTCTCCCCCTCCCAATCCTTACTTTCCTCTATAAGAGTCAAGAGAGCAAGAGTCTTTTCACTGATTTGTCCCCAGCACCTCAGTAATGTCTGACACATAATTATTTTTTAATAAATAAATGAATGAATGCCAGCCAGGGGAAAGAAAGAGCTCCAATGAGGAAGAATGGGTTTTGATTTAAGTTCAGTGATGATGGAATGCCTCTTAAAGAAGGCACAGTGAAAATAGTAAGCAACAATCTGAAGAGGTATAGAGCAAGTCATAAAGATATCTGGAGAAGAGTTCTCCAGAAAGAGGGCCTCTTCCTTGAGAATCAAGACAGCTAAAGGATACGGGAGGTCAATTTGAGTAAGACAGAATAAGATAGAGAGTTGACATAAAAAAGATATTATAGAATAAGATATTATATAGATAATGAAAGAAGGATAATGATGATGATGGTAATCATTATGAAATTAAGAAAGAGGCATTGTAAAATGTTTAATCTGGAGCATTTAAGTTTTTTCTTCTTTCTCTCCTTTTTCAGACAAGAAAATCGAAACAGAGAATGTAAGTTATCACTCCTCCTTCCTTTCTTTTTTTCAGACCAGAAAGTCAAGACAAATAATTTAAGTAATTTTTTCAAGGTCCTACATAAACCAACAGGAATGAGACTAAATAAATCTTAATGATCCATCTCCCAGCCTCATCTTTCCCATTTCACTTACAGGTCATCAGTTCCCAAAAGGAAA
Organism: Perodicticus potto; assembly: GCA_963574655.1. NCBI lineage: Eukaryota > Metazoa > Chordata > Mammalia > Primates > Lorisidae > Perodicticus > Perodicticus potto. The sequence continues at coordinate 4,322 of CAUYRH010015566.1, read as the reverse complement.
GCAGTGATTTTCCAGTCTCTGTCTCTGTGAAATTAGATTCATTATTCCCTAAAATGCTTCAATTTAGTGCTTCAAATATCAAATTATTTTTGGAGGGCTGAGTGTGAGTAGGAGGAGTAATAATGAGTGGGGTGATTTTATGCAGTATTTTAGTATTTTAATCCTTTATTTTATAGGAAATGACCCTATTCTTTCTATAATTTTCCTTTTCATAACTGACAGTCTCTGCCTCTGGCCAAGTACCATTGACGTTCCAAGAAGGGTGATATATAATATTGTCAGACTTTTCGGAGAGGTAGATTTGATGATTTAATACTGAATTATGCAAAACAAGAAGCAGTTGATTTAAATTTAACTTTAAAATGAAATAATAAATTACAGGAATGTCTGAATAATATGGAAATTTAAATAAAAACATATGCATGAGAAAAGGACCCAAACAAAATGGGCTTGCTTTAAAAAAAGTGATTATTTTTAATCTTTCACCACTACTGTTATATGAACATTTAAGATGCATTTGGTCATTAATTATTGTATGTACTTAATGAATATTTTATAAAGTCCTGGAAAGCACTACATTTACATAACATAAGTTAATGACATGACCACTAATACAGAAAAGAGATCTTTAATGTAAAATCCATCAAGTACTTCCTAATGATATTTACAACTTAATATTAAGTAAATGTCCATTTTCACAGTGGAGGATCATCTGCTAATTACGATAATTTAAAAAATCAATAAACAAAGCCCATTTAAGTCTAGCAAGTGCTCTTCATTTTTATCCCTAATTACTTTTATTAAGATTACAATAAGTGACTCAACTTTTCTGATAAAATGTCTTTTCTATTCATCCACACTGCATCTTCTTTGTATCCATAAAATAAAGAAAAGAGAAACTGTCAGAAGAAGAAGCATTTAGGTGTGTAGAGTAGGCCAAATCTTTTATGAAGGACACATAACTGACCTGAAAAAACACTTAACCCATCATTTCATATCCACTCTATTTAGATAATTATGTTTTTAGATAATTAATTTTAAAGCTTATAAAATCATACGTAGGCAGATTGATTTCTAAGATACAGATCATTTAACAACCTATACAAACTTCTTAAAAGTGTGATTTCTTGTAAACATGTCTTATGGTATTCATCACAAATTAAAATAGACCTTATTCAGAAAATTTAGGAATATCCCTTATAGAAACTCATAAACATTAAAGCCCACCTTAGGTTTTTTGACTATATTTTCACATTCCTATTAGTTTTTCAGAGAACAATTTTCTTTTTCTTCTCTTGGGGAAAATGTAACATTTCATTTTCCTCCATTTACATTTTCCCCTGTCCTTTGGATGTCCTCTTCCCCTATTTGCTAAATCCTACTGTGTTCACCAAACCCATTTTCTTTCTGACATACACCATAGTCACATAGCAGGAAGAAGAGCCAGTATCTAAGTTTTGATAATAGAATGCGGATACAGTAATGCATAATATTTATGGGTGCTTGTTTTCCTAAAATTTGTGTCATGCAATCCTCTATGAATTCTCTCACTTCACTCTTCTGCCAGTTGTTGTAAAGAATTCACTGGAAACCTTGAAGATCTACTCAGAAATGTATAAGTGAAGGAAAAAACTGGAAGATATTGTTGAAAAGTGAAAGAAACAAGCCATGCCAATACCTCTTGTTACCCCCACACAAACCTGACAATATTATCCAATTTAAAATAACCTACACTTTATTACTCTGGCAGAAGACAGTACACTTACCTAACATGTCTGAGTATGTTATTGCTGCAAACAGAAAGGAAAAAGAAAAAGAATCAAACACGATACAAAGTTATCATAAGAAGAAAACAAAAACAAAAATGTGAATAAACATTTTTAAGCTAATAAAAATTCTCTCCCCAAATTTAACATAGCAGTAAAATGTAATACAAGAATCTTAACTGAATTATTTTCAAATAAATGTGTGGATATCAAAATCAACACTACAAACAGAACAAACTTAAAATAGAATAAATAAACTGAGATGAAAGAAATTGATGAAAAAGGATGGTCATAGTGGCTCATGTGTATAATCCTAGTATTCTGAGAGGCCAAGGAGATGAATTGCCTATACTCAGGTGTTTGAGACCAGCCTGAGCAAAAGTGAGACCTTGTCTCTTATAAAAATAGAAAAAAATAACCTGGCATTGAGGCAGGTGCCTCTAGGCTCAGCTATACAGGAGGCTGTGTCAGGAAGATTGCTTAAACCCAAGGATGTTTAAGATTGCTTAAACCCAAGGATTGCTTAAACCCAAGGATGTTGCTGTGAGCTACCTTAATGCTATATAGCACTCTAGCCTGGGGAATGGAGTAAAACTCTGTCTCAAAAAAAAAAATGACATTAAAAGAAAAGATACAATAAGAAATAAAAAACAAATGATAAGATACCCATGGGAGAAGAGTTTGGAATGAAAATTAGGAGAAGACATTGAAGAAAGTAGAAAAACAACCAATATAATTAATGTTATTAATAATAATAATAAAACCCCAAAAGGTCAAAGAAAATTCAACCATCTAAAAAGTATATCCCCAAAGAAGAAGAAAACTAATAAAAAGTTCTAAAAAATAGTGAAAACATGCATCAAGTTTTTGAAAAGACCCATATAGAGCTGGACAGTTTCATCTGAAACTATCAAATTCAAGACATACTTTAATAAAACTATTATGCTATAAAGAAAAAAAAATCTTCAGGACCTCCAGGAAAACAGATCAAATATAAAATTTGTTTGCATCAGTAATCTCAAAAGTCATGTAAAAAACGAGGCAACAGGGAAGATAATTTTCATGAATATCAAGAAAGAAAAGTGAAGACCAAGTATTTTTTTATCAGTCTAACTGTCTTGCAAGTGTTGAGGTTTTAAACAAGAAAGAACACTGCAAATATTATACCCATGGATTCTATTGTGAAAAGTTTCTTTAAAAAAGTAGAGTTTATCAAACCAAGAGAATACTGGGAAAAAACTGGCAAAAATATCTAACAATGAATATGTACTATATTTCATTTTAGACCAAGGCATGGAGATGGAAATGGATAGAATGTGAATGAGTTTATCTTGCCTATTAAAAGTAACCCATTTTTAAACTGATTTTAAAAATTTAACACTATTCCATATAAGAAAACTTAACACTGCTATATAAAAAAGACCCACCTGAAACACCACCATAATGTTCTAAAATGCAAAAGCATCTTAAGTCAATTTTTGTAAGTGTCAAGAGATGTGGGTTTACTTTCAGTCTTTTACCTGTGGTTATCCAGTTCTCCCAACACCATTTATTGAATAGGCATTCTTTCCTCCAGTGTATGTTCTTGTTTGGTTTATCAAAGATCAGATGGGTAAATATCATGTTAGTTTCATCTCATGGTTTTCTCTTCAGTTCCAAATATCAATGTCTCTATTTTTGTGCCCATACCATGCTGTTTGATCATTATGGCCTTATAGTATAGCCTGAAGTCTGGTAGGGAGATACCTCTGGCTTTGCTTTTATTTATTTATTTATTTTTTGACCTTCAGAGAGCTATGGTTTTCTTTTTTTTTTTAATTTACTATGTACCCTTATACAGAAAAAAAAGTGCGAGTTAAACTACAGCATATGTATTCATATCATTATAATAATAAACACTTCCAACAGTTCTTTGATTATAAAAACATTTACATGTTAACTACAAATAGAAAAATGCTAAAAAACAGTATTCTTGTGAAATTTAGATTTCCTGAAGTATGGAGATAATGCTGACAATGCCTCTTTGTGCCATATGCAGCTGACATTCAGGTTTTTTTTTTTTTGCATTTTTTGGTACTGTTTGAATTTTTTTTTTACAAAACAAGCAATTCCAGATATCTTATAAACAATAAAAGAAATATTTCAATATCATTCTACATGATCAGGATACACCTGATATTGAAATTAGAGAAAATACATTGTTGTAAAGAGAAATTACAAACATGTTTCACTTATAGATGAGGATGCAATGTCCTAAACAACAAATTGACAAGTTGAATTACAAAATTAATGTTTAAGTAATATACTTTAGTTGAATTGAATCCAATTTATATGAAAGTTAGGCACTATTTTCTCTTCCTTTTTTTTTTTGGTTTTCTTTCCCTCGCCCCCTCCCTCCTTCTCTGTCTGCTCTCTCCTTCCCCCATGCCCCACTGTATCATTCATTGTCATTAATTGTCCTCAAATCAAAGTTGAATACATAGGATTCTTGCTTCTCCATTCCTGTGATGTTTCACTAAGAATAATATGTTCCACCTCCATCCAAGTTACTACAAA